>JAQJVL010000196.1:1055669-1203169 GCA_035578905.1 Stictocephala bisonia
ATTGAGCTTTTGAAAATGGCCAATACTTCGTTAGGCTTATTAGCCCATTAAATCGTTTTTCAATGATTTACGGAGTACTTGAGTCTTCGTAATAGGCTAACATTTACAGTGAAATCGCCACCAAACGGCAATAAATAAATGTTATCGGTATGCTTAGAGAAAAACAATGCTCTCTGGAACAAATTAGACTTATTTATTGCTGCCTAATCCTTGCCAACGCATTTGTCTCCGATCTGGGCGTTTTAAAAATACTCCCTGATTTGCATACGGTGGTATTTCGTTGTATTCGTGTAGACCAACACAACAATTCTACACAACTTGACGTTTTGTATTATATAATTAAATCGTTGATTAAAGATTGTGAAACTAATTATTCGTTGTGTAATGTTACTAATATCTTTATTTTTGAAATTTAAATTCAAACAAAGATAATTACCAACACAAAATCAAATTGCTTTTTTTATTGCAGTGAACAAACTTGTAATAGGTTTTATATTAAAAATATCATTTGTAAAACAATAACTTTACACTCTGTCTTCTTAATACCCCAAATGGCGCCCACTCAATGGTTTCCATCAATGTGGACACTGCTACTTGAAGTCTGGCGTGTCCGTATTGCGTGGTAGTCAGTTTCTGGATGTCGTGTTTGGAAGAGAACTGAGTATCATGCTTATCAATTAGTTGAACATCAGACCAGTACTACGTGATTCGTATTTCACGTAAAGCTGTAGGTAGAACCCAAAAACTAAGGACTGTATCCCTGGTTATCGGGCTATCAATTGTCCCTTCTGAGTTAAGTTGAACTCAGTCAGTAACAAGAATGCACCCATACTCATAATTTAATCAAGTATTCATTCATATTTCCATTAAAATACACACGAGCTGTGTCGTCATCTCAAATCTGGTTCGTAATAGTATTTTGTCGAATATTTAATGTTGCTCAAATATTCTCATAATTATTGAGTAAACATGAAAATATCAAACTAATAATATTTTACATAATTACGAAGTACAAACTATAAAGCAAATACATAGGTATTATATAATAACTGGCAAATAAGGGCGAACCGGTGGCCGAGCGGTCTAAGGCGTAAGGACTTTTAGCTTGGGTTAGAGATAGCGCTGTTTGGAATCCGGCCTAGACTGGAATATTTATCAGTAATATTCATCTTCTACTGTACTGGTTCGCTCCCTTACTCTCTCTGAATATTTGTTTCACACATATCAATAGTATTTTAGGAATGGGCAGAGTAAGAAGGAGATCGGCCTCTCCATTTTTATAAAAAAAAAAAAAAATAAATAAATAAATAAAAATATTGCTTTATCTGAGAATAAAAACAGTTAATTGTTTCTTAAACAATTGCTATTGTTCAGCTCGTGTAACCAGCATCCAAAAGACGGACTCATCAACCGGTTTGTTGACGCGAGATCCCGTTCATGGCTGGCTAACTCTGCCTTAACAGTCATTATCAACACCTTTGTTGGGACAATAAACACAGAGAACAACACGCCCAGTGTTTGTACTTTATAACATCAACTTTTTAAGAAATATATTTATTTATTACTTGATATTTCCTGATAAAACTAATTATTGAAAAACTAATGATTTACCGAGAACAAAGACCAACGCAATACGTCTGAAAAATGCATAATTAAAAATTAGTATACATGAATGAGCACATAAAAAATTTTTATAACTAGTTATTATCCATTTCAAAAGTAAATATGATTAATAATATTGGTCATTTAAATAAATTCAATATTGGTTTTTGCTTAAATGCAGGATATTATTTAAATTCAATCCAAGATGTTTACGGTGTAAATCGTCGATCATAGCACAATTTCCATCAAGTAATTACTGAATTGGAATTGACGGAAGTACTGAGAAATGTTACATAGCCACTCTCTAATTCTGTAGGTGGGTGTGGTATTTAGGCATTGCATTGATGAATTAAAACGTATTGGCTACAAGACTCGAGTGTACTTCAGTTACTAGTTTTGTGCACTCGACATTATTGAAGAAAATCAAAGTACTAAGCAGGATAGAAAGTAATTTATCTGTCCGTTGTTAGTAACCTCAGATGATAGCATGTGAGTAGTGTGTAAGCTCAGCCAGTCTGAAGTATCCTGCGGCAACTTAACTTGTCTAACAAGTTCATCAATTTACCACGCTATTTAACTGCTTGACGAGGATATCGTCTCTGTTTATTGAAACATACCTCTCGGGCAGTTTTATCTTATTTTAACGGTTTTTTATTTATTTATTTTTTTATTATATGTATTGAAACATAAATAACTTTAAATAAATTGAAATCGTTAAAGGGATTTATTGTCTGATTTTAAAATTACATAACACAAGCCGACAGTATATAATTACTGTCAGTATATAATAAAGTAATATAAGCCGACCTTGGTATAAGATGTATCCCTACGCTTGCTTACCCTTCCCCTCTCCTGGATAGCAAAACTCTACTTTAGGAGGATGCGAAAATGTTCAATCAAGCGACAGTATTTGTAAATTGCTTTAAACATTTCACATTGAAAACCAAATTAGTCAAGATTTTGTGTCATATTTATGTTTTTTATAAGCTGTTTGAATAAATTATTAAATGTAATTAATACAAATATTACTCTCGAGAACATCGTTTTTCGATTACATATAAGCAGTTTGAAGACAACCACGTAAATGAAAATGTTGATGATTTACTACAGTTAATATACATTATATTAGCCAATTAGAATGTAGGTATAAACGAAACTTCAACAGTACGTGACCTATTTTTAATTATCATCTGAAATTAAGAAAGTGTAGGCGTACACACTGTAGGAAATTCAAAAATAAATATAAACCAGCTTTTACAGTTTTATTTTCGTCAGGCACTGTGATAGTGTAAACAATATGGAACCTGCTCCACTGTATGCCCTAAAGCGAGTTGGGCTATTATTACAACACTGCTTCAACATTGAACAAATTAATATATACAAACTGATCAATACAAAAACGAGATGAATAAATTGGGATATTTTCCGTTAATTCTCTACCACTACTTTTTTGTTTCCGTTAATTCAATACGACTTGATAAATATTCTATTGCTCTAAAACTCGTTCGCCAATCATTTCAACGTCCACTGTGTATTCATTATCCGCTAGGAATCTGATATCACTTGCCTTATCTTATCGCTTTCCAAGAACTTACACACGGAGAGCGCATTCAGCGGTAAGTCAATCATTGGAATTACCAGTTTATGATCACTTTAGTAGTCACTTAACCTAAAAAGAAGCACTGCAAACGGATAGTTGGAAACTTAAAGCATGACGTGTGGCCAGTGCGGTCGAGAATGTCTGGATGAGTTTCTTCAACATATTAAGTCTGTATGTTATAATAATAGATTTACTATGGTGTTTGACAGAGACAGAAGTTTGACATATTTTGTTGTTTTGACTAAAAACAAAGAAAATAGATAAACATGCCACTCTTTATAAAAATAGATAAACAAGGTCACTTAAAATAAGAAATGCATGAAAAAACATCTGAAAATCGAAGATCACATAGTTGAAAATAATTTTTAGAAAGATGGGATGAGAAAACAACTTACCTACCTTGCATTTTATGGACATCGAAAAAGATTGGAAGTTCAGTGGACAAGTGAAATATAATAACAATTCAAAGAACCCTCCAAAAACATAAGAATATATTGGACAAATTAAGGAAAATATTTACTTAATTGCGCTTATTGTGTATGAAATTCCATGAATCTGTGGAATAGTATACATAGGAGAAACTAAATGGTTGCTTTCCACGGAATTCAAAGAACTCATTAGACACACGAGAGACGAAGAGATTGAGAAATTACGGTTGCAGAATATAGCACAAATACAAAACTTGTGATTTTATTTCATAAAACCAAGGATATTTTACCCAGAATCGTATCAGAAGTTGTAGAAGTATTCAAGAATGATAATAATTTCAATAAAGATGATAGTTTAAAAAATGTAAAGCCTGAGAACCAATCTTTCACAGATTAAGATTAAACAAGATGGACGCCAATAGTCAGGGCGGGTTTCGTGGATGGGTTGTCCCTCCACTTAAAAACTGGTATGACGAATCTTAACTATATAAACTGATGATTGTATTGCTCACTATGTTAGTCTCAGAGATACCAGTGAGGATGGCACATCGCAGCACGGTCAAAACGTTTGGTGATGTAAATAGTGCATATAAATAACATCGTTACTGGAGTATTTAGCTTTTTGTTTTAAGTACATGTGTTAGTACGCCTACTCTCTGATTGAATACGCTCCTTGAATAACATTTATAATTATTTGAAAAATAAAAAAAATTTAATTTACAAAGTATGCAAGACTTGATTTTAATATTTATATAAGTATTTTTTGCAAACTACCATAATTATTTTAACCGGTTCTAATCATATGATTGAAATTTAAAATATTTATCTTCAAGATATACGCATTGTGCTTGTAATATAAACTCTTAATGTAAAAAGGTTAAACGAAAGCTGTCAAATCGCAAACCCATGAAGTAATTTAAAAAGATTTCTTTTCAAAGAGAACATTTGACAAGTATAACAGATCTACCATTGAAAGCGTAAGATATATCTTTCAGAATGTTCTCTGTAAGATTCCTTTCATAGGTGTCATTCCGGAGTTGCCTTCTTATATATCTCATTTCTTTACTCATTTATATTTCATATATCTTACGTAGGATATAAAAGTAAAATTACCCTTACTAATATCAAGAGATTTATTATACTAACGGAAATGTTTTTAATATTGAGACCTGGAACTGCTCTCTAATATTTATTTTAAAAATGGTACGACTTTTTTCACTATTTTTGCTATCTTAGCTCTTCATAACGTTTTCTCAACTCTCGTCAACACTTAGATGATTTGGCTTCTGTGTATGTCTTGATCTAGCTTACATTTGTATTATAAAGTATTAACACAATTAATTAATAAACTACATAACATGTAGTGCTCTGACACTACCTGTATATGAACAGCATAATATACTAATGAATTCAGAAACAATATTGATAATTAAAATATACAATACTTTGGTGTTAATTTTTATTCACATTTTAAGAAATAAAAGAATCAAGGAAAAGTTGTAATATTCCACAAATACAGAATTAGACCGTCCGGAGGAAGTGCGCACATCCTGTGTGCTGGTTTACTGGTCTCAAAAGCCACGACCAATAAGAATCCTTTGTTCTGGAGAATGACCAAATAAGGTATTAATGTCATCTTGGTGACAAAAGAGGGGATTTTATGCGATGCTCTGAGGAGCCCGAATATCGAGTCAGTTGTCATGTTGCGCTGAGCACGGTAGCCACTGAGAGCTCTCATGTAAGTAGACTCTGCCAGGTTGGATTAAGCCATATTAGTATTGATGATGTATTAACTTCAACGTAATTTCATAGCTTTCCAGTCTAAATTTTACCAACTCTATTTCTCTAACATAACTACTATGAACGCTCATAGTGGAGCTAGTAATGAATAATAAATGTGTTGAGCATTCCTTGATGCCGTAGGTAGTTAATTAGCTGTTTTAGCTTTGTATTGAAGTAATATATTGTTCTAATCTTTTATACTCCTGTGTGCTTGGTATTAGCCTGTATTAATAAATGTCATTAATCAAAGTAAATACTAGTATTCACTGAGTAAATACCTGACCGCGGTGTCTACCCACTCGCCGCATGACAAATTTGGTGTCAGAAGTGGGATCTATCCTGGCGTAATCAGGAATTTATTAAGAGACCATAGTAGTAGAGAAGTAGAGTTGGAAGCCCAAAGCAAAGATTAATGGTCAATAGATATAGTGTATAAATATAAGTAGTAATTAACATATGTATCCAAGGAAAATACAAGGGTTTTTAGAAAAGTTAAGAAGATCAGTGTATTATAATTACATAGGAAAGTCTAGGAAAGTTGTTTTGTGGATTGGTATAAATACAGCAGATGGGTTTGAATTTCGATAAGAAGTTTTAGCTGGAATTTTAGCGAATTCACGGTATCAAACGACAGGTGTAGAGTATTATAAATCAAAGATAAACTTGAAGTGGCTGGTTAGAGAATTTGTCAGCAGGTCTGAGTCGGAATCAGTGACAATATATCAAAAGAGGAATGTCGCGGTACTAGTACAATCATTTAAAATATCGTTGTAAGAGGGAAGTGTTTTCTCAACCTGGGATCTAAGTTGGGAAAATCGAGTCAGAGGGAGCCCGAAATATTTATGGAGAAACGACCTTTTGGTAGGCCTCCTAGTGAAAAGACAATTGAGAAAACAGAATTTAAGTCTGAGCTTTATACCAAAATTGGGACGAGGGTAGCCATAATTACCGCACACTACGAACACGTACAACCGACAGTATCACCTCCCGTAACAGAGAGGGTGGTGATAGACAGTAGTAGTAACACTCTAAAATCAGGGGTTAAGCAAGTAAAAGTTTGTGAGTCGGTGCCAGAAATTATATATGACGTACCTAGAAGGAAGAATTAGACGTATTGTAAAGATTTGTGTGAACGCTTGGGGACGACTAAAAATACAAATCACAGAGTTTATGATATTACTGGTGCTTGGTACATTTTGTGTTTAAATAGTAAGGAGTTACACTATTAAGTATTAGCTAGAATAACATGTCAGGAAGGTACTAGTTAATCACATGACGGAACTACCAGAGCAGGCGTTAGCTAGGATTTCGGAAGAAATTACGTCAACACCGTTTGAGAGCTTACCTGGCGTGGAATTAGAAGTTGTGAGGGTGTTGGTTGAGTTAATGCCGGAGAATATGATAGGAGACCTTGCACGAGTACTAGGGATATCGAATGTTGCACAGCTTACAAAGGATCTTTATTTAGATGTATTGGATGTTATGCTCGCAACCCCAGGTTTTTGGGTTCAGATTCAGGGTCTCATTAAAACCCGAATGATCATGGAGCGTTGGATACATGGACAGTAAGACAAACAATAGTCCCTGTTATCAATGAGTCAAGGAAGTAGTCCATACTATCTCCCGATTGCTAACCCTGACCTTATCTTAGAAGGCTGTGAGACCTTATTGAGGACTTTAGTGCAGCGTATTATTGAAAGATACATTAACGGTCGTTCGAATTACACGGACGAAAGTAATGTGATTAGAGTTAGGGTAACACAGATAATAATTGATTTTATTGACTAACTTTAATGGGTTTGGTAAAGAATATCCTGGCCTTCCTAGTGGGGATTGTATTTGGAGTCGGGGTAGTTGTGGCCGCTATATTGTTGTTTACTGAGTCATATCATATCTTGCGGTGTTACGCGAAAGAAATTATTTTAGAGAATTTTTCAGAAAAATCGTCAGTGGATCATTAGGCTTAAATAACAATAATAGACGGTAAGCTGTACGTTACATATTTAGTAATAGAATAGGATAAATTAGAATCATGCAGCGATCTCCACCTGCTTTACCCTTGCCACCTCTTAGGCTTAGAGAACAAGATGAACCGGAAAATGAAGGAGTGGGAGGAAACAATGTGGTACCTGCAGCACCTCAGGTGCAACAGGTAGCTCCAGCCCGACTAATTGACCTCTCAGTAGCAAATTTAATCGAGATTTTTAGAGGAGATGGTACTGGCCTATCGGTCAAGGATTTCTTTCGAAATTTTGAAAATGCTGCGGCTACAGGCCGTTGGGCAAAAGATGACATGGTAAGAATATTACAAATGAAGGTAAAGGGTCCAGCTGCGACTTTCTTGTCAACATTACTAGACTTACTGGGACAGGAAGCTAATTATGACGAAATAAAAAAACAAGTTGTTGACCGTTTTACAGGGAAACATACACAACAGTTTCACTATGCAAATCTTTCAAATGCAATCCAACAAAGGGGTGAAAGTGTGGAAGCATTCGCAGATCGGATAAGACGCTTGGGCACGTTAACAATTACTCCTAGGGCCAATCCGATTGAACAAAGAGTGGTTCAGGAGGAGGCGGAGAAAAGAATGCTTCATGCATTTTTACATGGCCTCAGTGGAGTCACGGGACAAGTTACTCGTCACCGCTTTCCGGAATCATGGGATGATGCAGTGCAGTATGCTATAATGGTGTCCGCAGATGAACGTAGCCACCCAGTCCGAGAACCAAAGGCGGTTTTTCAACTTTGTCAACTTGTTATAATTGTAATCGGGCAGGCCATTTAGCTCGTGATTGCCGCTTACCTAAGCGCGTGTCCAACCTCAGTCGCGGAAGGGGACAGCCCAATGTAAGTAATCAGGCAAATTGGTTTCATAGTCGTGGGGGTCAAAATGCCACACACCGTAGAAATGCAAACACGTTTTATCAGAATTCACAGTCAAGTCAATTTCCTGGTCATCACTCTCAAGAGTCAGGACGGCCTGGAAATAGTCAAAATTTATATCGAAACTCACCGCGTAACCAAGGGGTGAGGAGTACTCCTGCTGAGATGGAGTGTTTTAACTGTCGCGACAAAGGACATTTTGCTAAACAGTGTCCGAAGCCAAAGATGAATCAGGGAAACATGAGGGGTCCGGTAGTTTAGATAGGCGTCCGCCTATCGGACCAGCTAAAAACATAAACGATAAGCAGTTGTTTGTACCTAGTTTAACAACCACCACTAATGGGGACCTGACAGTAGTAGGGTTAATTGAGAATAAAGAAGTAGTGCTATTAGTGGATTCAGGAGCTGTTTTATCGTTAATAAAGGAGGGCGTCAGTAGTCAACCGATATTTCCGACCCGGGATGAAGTAAAGGGTGTAACAGGGAATAACCTAGAAATTTTAGGTGTACAGAATATGGTGATTAGTATAGAGGGTAATAACTATCCAATAATGTTTAGGGTTAGTAGAAAGTTACAAATACCATATGAAGGGATTCTAGGATTAGACATATTGAGGCAATTAGGGGCGATAATAGATTTTAAAGATGAGAAAATAGAGTTTGCTGGAGTGAATGTTAGCATGAGGGAGGAGGAGGAGCATTCTGAAGGGGAGGGAGTAGCTAACCCGCCCTCTAAGAAGGTAGTTTGGGGAGTAGTCACATCAGAGCAGTTAGTTCTGGAACCAAATAATGAAATTAGATTTAGAGCAGTGTTAAAGACATGTCCAAGTTCAAGAGGTCTGAAGTATCCAGAAATGGTATATTCCCAACCACTAGATTTGGGAATATCAGGTGTTTATGGAGCGCATGTAGTAAGTAAAGTTTTCAAGGAATCAGGTGTCAAGGGTGATACCGTGGTATACAGTGTAATGTATCAGTTGATCAACGTGAGCAAAGAGGCTCTGAGTTTAGAAAAAGGGGAGCGAGTGGCCATAGCGATCCCCATTGTGAATGATTGTGATAGAGTGAATGTATGTGTGCTTGAGGAGGAGTATAGAAGCCGAGAGCTCGTACTACCTCGTGTAAATGGAATAAGTTTCATACCCAAGGTAACTGGACAGGGCAGTCAGTCCGCAGTACCTGTGAGTGTTGAGAACACAGCAAGTTACGGTCGTGAGTCCAATGATGACTCTCAGGACAGTAAGGGGCCTGCCGTAGTTGTTGGGGTTTTAGGTAAAGAAGTAGTAAATACTGAGGAGTTAATTGAGAGGAAAATTGCGCATTTAGAAGAAAGGGAGAGGGAAATAATCCGCAAAGTTTTAACTGATTTTAGTGATGTATTTTATGATGGGAAGAGAGCATTGGGATGTACTAATAGAATAGAACACAATATATATACAGGTGAAGCAGCTCCAATTAGAAAACGTCCATACCGATTGCCTCATGTGCAAAAAGAAGTTGTTAGGGAACAGATCAATGACATGATAATGAAGGATGTAATTGAACCAAGTGACAGCGCCTGGAGTGCACCAATCGTTTTAGTGTTAAAGAAAAAGCCAGTCGATGCTGAACCTGACTATAAGCCGTCGTGGAGGCTGTGTGTGGATTTTCGTGCTTTAAATTCAGTAACAAGGAAGGATTCTTATCCTATTCCAAATTTACAGGGGACATTAGATGTTTTAGGGGGTTGTAAATATTTTTCAGTTTGTGATTTAATGAGTGGGTATTGGCAGATAAAAGTAGCGAAAGAGGATCGGCATAAAACAGCCTTTGTTACGGAAGAGGGATTATATCAATTTAAAAGACTTCCATTCGGACTTTGTTCGGCCCCACTTACATTCCAGCGTGTTATGGACTCAATTTTAACTGGTCTCAAAGGGACGAGAGCTCTTGTGTACCTCGATGATATTTTAATAATTGGTAAAACAATCGAAGAACATGCGCGCAATTTAAGGGAGGTCCTACAGAGACTTAAATCTGCAAACTTAGTGTGTCAGCCTGAGAAGTGTGTGTTTGCACAAAAAGAAGTTCATTACCTAGGTCATGTAATAGGAGAGGAGGGTGTTAGACCGGAAAACGATAAGATAAGTGCAGTCGTAAATTACCCTGTGCCTCGTAACATTAGAGATGTTCGGTCGTTCATAGGTTTATGCTCATTCTATCGACGATTTGTTAACGGTTTTTCAGAAATTGTAAAACCATTGACAGACTTGACTAAAAAGAATAGGAAGTTTGAATGGACGGAACGGCAAGACAATGCTTTTCAAACGATGAAGAATGCACTCACAACACCACCAGTGTTATCTTATCCACAGTTTGATAAGCCATTCATAGTGACCAGCGATTGTAGCCTTTACTGTGCTGGCGGGATTCTTAGCCAAGAATATGACGATGGGGAGCGTCCCATTGCGTATTTTTCAAAAACACTATCAAAAAGTGAGCAAAATTATTCAGCTACGGAAAGAGAATTACTCGCTGTTGTTATGCTCACTAAGGCATGGAGGTGTTATCTGTACGGAAATCGTTTTACTCTAAGAACCGATTGTGCCGCCATAAAGTGGATATTTTCACTGAAGGATCCAAGTAGTCGATTAACTAGATGGGCTCTTAAATTGTCAGAGTTCGATTTTAATGTTGAACATCGTAAAGGGAAGCTGAATCAAGCCGCCGATGCTTTATCTCGTATCAGAACAATCTGCCGACCTATTTGGTCTCGTGATGCAGTTATTGCAGGGCAAAGCATTGACCCATTTTGTAAAGAAATTACTGATCAAATATTGAAAAAATCAAATGAAAATTTCATTCATGACTTGGATGGGTTGCTATATAAACGGGATGAGGGTGTAAACAAGCTAGTTGTTCCAAGGGGTATGGTAATTAGAGTTATGGAAACGCATCATGATTGTGTGTTTGGTGGTCATCAGGGTATCAAACGAACCTTAGACTCTATTAAAGCACGATATTATTGGCCAACGATGCATAAAGACGTCACTGAGTACGTAACTAAATGTCATTCTTGTAATTTAAGGAAACCAGGTAAACGATATACGGCACCCATGGGTCTTTTCCAGACGGTAAGTGTTCCTATGGACATGGTCAGTATGGACATAGTGGGACCATTGGCAACCACGAAGAATGGAAACCGCTATCTGTTATCGTTCATAGACCATGCGACACGTTGGGTTGAGGCGATACCAATAACTGATCAAACTGCAGAAACAGTTGCTAAAGTATTTGTTACCACTATCATTTCCCGATTAGGAGTGCCGAAATATTTGTTAACTGATTGTGGGACAAATTTTCTGTCAATTTTATTTAAAGAAGTTTGTAGATTTATGAAAATTTCAAAAATTCAAACAACAGTAATGCACCCTATGAGTAACGGACTGTGTGAAAGGCAACATAGCACCATAGCAGCTATGGTGTCTCATTATGTAAGTAAGGATACTAGAAATTGGGATCAATATATTCCATATGTGCTTATGGCACTCAGGAATACAAGGCACCCAGTCACTAAGAAATCCCCATTTTATCTTATGTATGGGAGAGAAATGCGATTACCTACTGATGATGATTACACGTTCTCGGGAGATAAACAAACGTCGGTCGACGACCTAGCTGCAAAATTGACTGAAGCAAATGAGTTAGCAGCAAGATTAACGGAAGAGGCTAGGATAAAAAATAAAGAATATTATGACCGGAAGTCTAGATTGTTAGAACTTAATATTGGGGATCTAGTATATGTGTACCATCCGGATATTAAAAGGGGAGTGCAAGCAAAATTCAAACGCTACTGGTCAGGACCTCATCAAGTGGTGGATAAATTGAACGATTTAGTGTATACAATAAGTATAAATGGTAAAAGTGCGAATTTACATTTAAATAGATTAAAGAAATGTTCTGAGAACGTAGGTAATGAAAGTAGTAGGCGAGATAAGATTTCCAAAGTTATAGACCAAACTATGAAGGACCATAACGTAGTACCAAGGGAAGTAGATAATGTACCAGGTAACCAGAGTAATGATGTAGATTTTGTTGAACTAAATTGGGTTGATGGACCTTTGTTAGTAGAGGATAATTTTGTGAATGATGTCGTTCATGAGATAGAACCCATTACATTTGACACTGACGAGAGTATGTCAGACGATGTACCGGATGACCCGAGAGATAGAGATTGGGAACCGGAAGTCCCAACGGTGAGAGAACTTGTTGATAATATAGAGCCTGAGGGACCAGCGTCACGGACGAGATCACGGTTACGACAGGGAAATATTGAGTAATAGGTTATCCTAAATACATATGAGAGGAGGTTCTAGAATATAGCGATTGAAATTGATAAATAAAGAGTATAGTAATACATAGTAATAGTAGTAATCCGTAGCAATATATATATAATAGACCAGCAGACAAGTTCTCTACCAGTAGAAATAAAGGATAATAAAACAGAGTGATCTAGTCATTTTGTAAATGTTATGATACCAGTAATATTAAAATATTATACCCTTCGTATTATGCCTATAATAGCTCAATGATAATACTCAAAGGAAAAAAAACCTATTTAATCATGTACTAAGTGAGTTATGTTAGTTAATAAGTTAGGAGAGTAATATAACTTTATAATTATTATAATGTTACCTCAGACCATTAATCTTTGGCTATTCATACATTTTTGTTTATTTGTAATGATAACAATAATGAAAAAAAAAATGAAATGTAAATTAACTAATCTGGCAAGAGTCTACTTAACAATTATGTATATATTACATAATATGACAGTTAAATACATCATTTTTAAATATATAATATTATGTTACACTGGACTTAAAAAAAAAAAATAAAAAATTTTTATATATATATTTTTCGCTAATCATGAGTATGTGAATAAGTATCGAAATTAGCACAATTTATCCTGCAAGCATGGCTTTAAGTAATATTATGATATTATGTGTGTTATTGTGTTACCACTATTCTTAAGAAAAAAAAAATATTTGTGAAGTAGATAACATTAGGGATAAATAATCACTGCTATGATATTAGTGAGAGTAGTGCTTTTTGGGTTGATATGTTTAAACCAATAATATTAGATTTAGGTGTGTAATATAGTAGCAAAGTTAACTGATCAAAAGATTGATTAAACATTACCTTTATGATCTACGGTTTTAAGTATTTGGTATCCAGGAATACTTTTATAGTGATTTGCACTATTGTTTTAGAAGAATATAAAATGAAATATATACAATATGTATTTAACTAATTTTCTAGATTTATTGGAAAATATGATTATGCTAGTATGTAGATGACTTTTGTTTAGTATATAATCTTGTATTGTGTGTCCTATTTAGTAATGAGTAGTTATTTGTGTAATAGATATAGCTTGATTATAATTTGAATAGTTAGTGTTAATAAAGGGGTTAGTTGATTAAGCAATATCAGTTTCAAAATTCAAAAATTTGTACGTACTTAGTGGAAACATAAAGAGGTCCGCCTCTGGCGTATCCTGTTGTCAGCCGTGGGTGGAGTAGGAGGTCTAGGCACGTGCAGTGGAGCCCGTTCCGCCGCTGGTTGATGGTCAATGGTGATGTAGGCCGCCTCCCCGGAAATACTTCCTTGCGTTGTAGACGAGGTGGGCGCACGTGGGGGACTTCGGTCTGGTAGCCGCGCGGTAGATAGAGGAAGATGGGCACCTGCGGAGTAGCGACCCCGTGAATTAAGGGGATAGCAATGCCGACGTATGGCGAGAGATTCTGAGTCAACCGACACTACCACGTGAATCCACTCGCGTGAGGATGAATTTGAATTTAGGAAAGTAAATGTATCAAAACTAAACTCAAATAGCATTGTGGGTAATAGGGTATGGGGAACGAAATATGAGAGACGTGGTCAAGTATGTTAACAGTTGGAGGGTAAGTGTAAAACTGACCAACTTTCGTTTCTGAGGCGATTGTAGACATCCGGGAACTTAATTATCGTTTAGATAAACAACCCACAAGTGGTAGACCACCACTTATAATTCAGACGTAACATCCTTTGTGTACAATTACAGTACAAATAGCCTTAAAGGTATAAAGAAAGAAAAATGTAAAGAATAAGACAATTCCAAAAGATATTATAGTTTCGGAAAATCCTTGGAAAGTATCAATGAATATGATCGGTAGTTAAGGGGGGAATTTTAATAGTAATGTTGTAATAATTTTGTAATTGCATAGATATAGTTATTTGTAATCATTTGCATCAATTTATATGCTCACTCTCAGGTTGAAAATTTGGATATTATATGTAATAATGGTTGTTGAAAGTAATAATAGCTATTAGTTGATGTCGTATGTTTACCTGGGGTAGTGATAGAGTGTAATTCTAGATTTAATTCATGTGCAAATTTTGTTTATGTACGTATAAATACCGATCAGGTATTTAAAGGAATGCTCAAACTATCTAATCTGGGTGGTAAGAGATTGTAGCGACAGTCCAATACCCCTGGCTTATCGCGTGCGATACCACATTTCCCTTGTACATTATTGTAGTAGTTTACATTGAGTAGTGGGAAATATTGAGAAAAAAAAACTTTTTAAAGAAAAGTTTTTTTTGTTTTTGAAGGGGCGAATGTAGTGCTCTGACACTACCTGTATATGAACAGCATAATATACTAATGAATTCAGAAACAATATTGATAATTAAAATATACAATACTTTGGTGTTAATTTTTATTCACATTTTAAGAAATAAAAGAATCAAGGAAAAGTTGTAATATTCCACAAATACAGAATTAGACCGTCCGGAGGAAGTGCGCACATCCTGTGTGCTGGTTTACTGGTCTCAAAAGCCACGACCAATAAGAATCCTTTGTTCTGGAGAATGACCATATAAGGTATTAATGTCATCTTGGTGACAAAAGAGGGGATTTTATGCGATGCTCTGAGGAGCCCAAATATCGAGTCAGTTGTCATGTTGCGCTGAGCACGGTAGCCACTGAGAGCTCTCATGTAAGTAGACTCTGCCAGGTTGGATTAAGCCATATTAGTATTGATGATGTATTAACTTCAACGTAATTTCATAGCTTTCCAGTCTAAATTTTACCAACTCTATTTCTCTAACATAACTACTATGAACGCTCATAGTGGAGCTAGTAATGAATAATAAATGTGTTGAGCATTCCTTGATGCCGTAGGTAGTTAATTAGCTGTTTTAGCTTTGTATTGAAGTAATATATTGTTCTAATCTTTTATACTCCTGTGTGCTTGGTATTAGCCTGTATTAATAAATGTCATTAATCAAAGTAAATACTAGTATTCACTGAGTAAATACCTGACCGCAGTGTCTACCCACTCGCCGCATGACAAACATACAACCATTAACATTGTATCTATTAAATATTTCTCAAGAAAATTTATCTTATACGTGTTTATATTTTGTCATTAAATAGAACAGACTTTTCTCAAACTAGTCTATTAAATCTGGACGACATGTCTTTAGTTCCAAACTCCTCTGAATTTGATATTGCGAACAATCTTGAGTGGAAGTGGCCATTTTCAATAACCGGATCATAAATTATTTAAAATTGAAAAGTAAAAACATAGAAATATAGTTTTTATTGATTTATTATTGAATTTAAGCATTATAAGCGTTTCATTTAGGAGAAATGCTAAGTTGATACGCAGTTCCAATCACTTGCGAGAACGATCCGTTTTTGCGTTGCGTGATCGTTAGACCAAAGAATTAACGTTATCCAAACCATGGTTGAGGCACAGGGGCAAAACTCTCACGGTCATACCAGGAATCGTACCCCGAGCTAGATGCGTGGTCAACGCCATAGCCCCCTCAGATACTCTAGACTTTATTATAGAAAACACCATTCAGATTGTTTGTTTTATTTTTTCTAGAGAAAGTTTTGTTGTATGGTTTATGCTCCAGCTCGTGATGGATCATAGAAAAATTTTCATACAAAAAAATGTTTAAACATATTTTACAGACTGTATCAAAAACACCTTAATGAAGTTATTCAAAACTTAAGTACTTTTTGTATCCTATGTAAAACATATATATATATTTAATAAACGTTTAAAGCTATATTGTATTTTATTTTGCAGAGAAAATTCAAACTAAAGTTATATAGTTTTTTAAATGGCTGTATTTATTTCGTTTAAATATTTCTAATAAGTGGCAATAGAAAAATTCTTAAAATTTTCTGTCTGCCTGAAAAACGGAAAATATTTTATTTTTCAATAGCAGTACACATTTAAAATGTATTTACATAATTCAGTTTACTGACAAACTATTCATACTAGAAGGAATTCAGATATTACTACACACTCTCAAACTATGCTAATATGAGAACAAGAAAACTATTCTAATTAACCATGTCTCAGTTAAAGACAATACACATCTCAGCACAGCCCCTTCTTCACACCAGCTACTTTATTGATGTTTCAATAATAGACCCAACAATGATAGTTCGATGAGACCCACGATTGGCTCAGAGCTAAGGCAGCAAAACACGATTGGTAAACAAGATGTTTAGCGAGGGGGGGAGAGTCGTGTCCAGTGTTGCTCGGTGTCAATAATGGGGCCAGGTAAACATGGAGGACCATTCTATTCCCACACAGTAAACACGGATCCACACGGTTAGCTGGGCTGTAGAGAACGTCGTGACATCTATCGTTATTACTAGTTTGTATTACAATAACAACAAAACAAGGGAAATATATCTTGAAAACAACATAAAAAAACTTATTACCTTCAGACGTGCTAAAGCTTGATGGTGACTCTTTATAAATTTCATTTCATTTATTGAACAAGAGAAATGCCTTTTTATACAAATACAAATCTTAGAATCGTAGAAACAAACAACTAATAATGTTGTAAGATTTAAAAAATATATTATTTGTTTAAGTAACACTATTCGTTAAATATCCTAAAAAAATTTTAATTAGAAAATTAATACATTTTACCTGAAAACACGTGCTTTTAACAGGTAAACTACTTTGAAATAAAACTAGTGTTTTGTGAGCATTTAATTCAAATGTGATTATATCTTATTTATTAATGAAACATTAAAATTGGAATGCACAGTTTAAATTGAAAAAACTTACGAACGAGGCTTATACATTTTTTTACGCCTCTCATCTAAATTATTTTATAATATAAGCATAAAATGACATACACTTAACTAGCACCACTTTTGAAACATTGTTGTAATTGCAAGGTAAATATTTTAGGTTAAGAGTTAGTGTAAAATTACTTTTTACAAGTAAATTAACTTGTATGAAAAGTTTATAATTACTTAATTTATTTCAACAAAATTTAACTCAAATGCTTAATCACACTATCACCTTAATCACACTATCACCTTAATCACACTATCACCTTAATCACACTATCACCTTAATCACACTATCACCTTAATCACACTATCACCTTATTAACACCCAAACAGTATACGTTTATTATTATAAGTCGTGTATTTAATTAAGTGGTTTGAAACAACTAATAGCATCATATAATATTTAACTGAAATATAACATTCAAATTTAAGTAATGTTTTATCAAGGTGAGTCTCTACTGACACCATTAAATTTACCTGTTTGTTGTACTCACAAAAATGAACAAAAAAGTTCATATTAACCCGTGTCCAATTCTCAACCGTTTGGCTGTAAGGGCTCATATTTTATGTTTTTAAAATTACTTGACATTAACTCACTGATTGAGCTACAAAAACAAAACAAAAACACCTACCAGATTCTTATTAATACCATTGAAAAGATCGTAAAATTTTCTATAAGTGTCAATTATTTTGCAAGCAAACGTAAATAAAAACTAGATTTCCTAGAGGAAGTTTATTAAACAAATATGCAACATGTATTTTTCTCCAGTTGTTCAAGACGCCATATCAGCACATAAATGTAGTCTAATTTAATGTAAAGTTAAGTAAAAAACTTTTCTCACTAATACGCTTGAAATTGATGTATAATTTAATTGGGTTGAATATCATGAAACCAAAAATAACACCTAAAATATTTCATAAAACATGGTTTATTCGGTTGTACCTAACAAACAAATTGTCAGTCTTTACGAAATAAAAAACATAATAACTGTAACATTTAGATAATCATGCTTTATTATAACAAAAACTACTTTAATAAGTGTTCAATATGTCCACCATTTTCCCTTATGCAGGTACGGACTCGGTTCCTCAACTCCCTTACACTTGCCTTTAGATTGGTTTCATTTCTAAGGCGTCTAGCAGCCCTCACGATCCGATGTCTCAATTCTTCGGATGTTTGTACTGGACTTCTGTACACTTCTTGCTTCAAAGAACCCCAGACGTAGTAATCAATAGGGTTGAGGTCAGGGGACCGTGGTGGCCAAGCAACAGTTCCGCCTCTCCCAATCCACATATAGAAATTGTTGTTAATATGTTCACGTACGTTGATGTTGAAGTGTGGTGGTGCTCCATCTGCCTGGTAAATAATACGCCGACGCAATTCCAATGGAAAGTCTTCGAGAAGGTCTGGTAGGATATTATTTAGAAATTGAAGGTATTGAACTCCAGTTAATGATTAGGGAGATCAAGGTAGGGACCTATCAGCTTGTCCCCTATCAGTCCAACCCACACGTTTACCTTAAACCTAGTTTGGCTCTGTGATTCAAGACAAAGATGTGGGTTTTCAGTGTCATATAAGTGTTCATTGTGGTAGTTAAAAACACCGTCTCGTGTAAATGTAGATTCGTCTGTCCACAAGATTGTTTTAAGAAAATCTGCATTATCGTGCTGTAAAACCCATTGACAAAATTGACGTCTCAGAGGAGGGTCACTTGGTTCAATTGTCTGGACACGAGTAAAGTGATATGGGTGTATTTGATTTTTACGCAAGAGTCTCGACACAAACGATTGGCTTACTCCACATTCAGTAGCAATTCTTCTTGTACTTGTTCTTGGATCTCTTTCCACTTGGGCAAGTACAGCTTCCTCTAACACAACATCTTGTATGATGTTACCAACGGAACGGTCATTGACAGGAAATCTACCAGTTTCACGCAGACAGTTATGAACCCTTACAAATGTTCTTACATCAGGAATTCTTCTCTCTGGAAATCGACGAATGTATTCTCTACGACTTTCAGCTGCATTGCCAGAACACAAACCGTACACAAAATGTATATCAGCATATTCTACATTAGTAAACGAATTCATAGTTCACAACAAACGTTTGACGCAATGCCACAATAGAACAAATGCTAATACACTCACTAATTTTAAACTAATTATGCTTAAGTATAAAAATGAAAGTAAAAATAAATATTTTCAAACTGTCCAAAGAAGATGATTTGTGTTTTCAGAGACTAATATGAGTAACTATTGTTCAAAATGGGGTAATATTTACAACAGCTGATTTCAGGTATAGAAAAATAATAAAAGTGTAACAGTGGATTTCAAATAATAGTCCAATTAGCTGATTATGGAAGTTACATACAAAACAAAAAAACAGGCACAGGTTGAGTTTGGTAGTTAAGTGCAACCGAATAAACCATGTTTTATTAAATATTTTAGGTGTTATTTTTGGTTTCATGATATTCAATTCAATTAAATTATACATATATTCCAAGCTTATTAGTGAGAAAAGTTTTCTACTTAACTTTACATTAAATTAGACTACATTTATGTGCTGATATGGCTTCTTGAACAATTGGAGAAAATGACATGTTGCATATTTGTTTAAAAGACTTCCTCTAGGAAATCTAGTTTTTATTTACGTTTGCTTGAAAAATAATTGATACTTATAGAAAATTTTACGATCTTTTCAATGGTATTAATAAGAATCTGGTAGGTGTTTTTGTTTTGTTTTTGTAGCTCAATCAGTGAGTTAATGTCAAGTAATTTTAAAAACACAATATTAGCCCTTACAGCCAAACGGTTGAGAATCGGACACGGGTTAATATGAACGTTTTTGTTCATTTTTGTGAGTACAACAAACAGGTAAATTTAATGGTGTCAGTAGAGACTCACCCTGTATATTAGGTCCATTAAATATAATAATAAATACGTTTAAAGGGATCAATCAAAATAGTTAAAAACTAATTATCTGAAAGACGCCTGAGGTTCACCATCGTTTGATAGCTGGCCAATCACAATACACTATTGTCGACAATTTAATTAACTAGTCTGTAAGCCACAGTGGATTGTATGGGTACAATATGGCATGTTGAGAAATACTTCCTTGCTCTTTAGGCGAAGGGGAAACCAAACATGTTTGAACGAGGCTCTCACTACTCAGCGTCACTAAACCACAAGTCAAGTCATGATAAGTTAGTTATGTATTCGAGATAACAACTACTCAGCGTGACTAACCAAAACGTCAAGTCATGATAAGTTAGTTATGTATTCGAGATAACAACTACTCAGCGTGACTAACCAAAACGTCAAGTCATGAGAAGTTAGTTATGTGTCTGGGACAACTACTCGGCGTGACTAACCCAAGTAATGGCAAGATCCACAGAATTAAGCAATAATTTATTTAATTAATTGTTGGACTCAACATTTTTATTTTGTTTATTAACTATTTTTGTTTATTTCTCAGTGACCCCTAGTTTTTATTTACGTATGTTTATTGTTTGTAACTTTTTGTTTATTTTATCCATTACCGGAGACCATGGTCGGTTTTACTTCTGAGTTCGTATTATGCTACTTGTATGTTTATTGAACATTTGTATGAATAAATAATTAGCATGCAGTATAACAAATACTTCCTTGAGCATATTTTGCTACTAGAGAGAGTTACTAGCAGTACAAATAACGTAATAACATGACAAACAACATTAAAATCGTACATTAATATTTTTACAACATAGTTTAACTAAAATATAATAATTTTACTACAACATTATTAACGATAAAAAAAAAAAACAGGAATAATTTATTAAATTGAAACTATAATAGTAAACAATTAATCAATAATGCAAGGATCATGTAATGTTAATGTAAGGATACAGTGTCAAAGTAAAAGAAAAGTAGTAACATTGAAAAAGATACTGGAATAAACACAAGGAATCACAAAAAGCAGCTGTACCACAAACGAATGGTAAAGTACAAATTTAAAGCAATTTAACACAGCAACAATATCTATAATAGTTAATAAAAAACAACAAAATCATAAACTTGACATAATCAATAACAACTAATAATAAAACAAAAACCAAGTTAAGGAATAATAAAAAAAACAAATTAAGTATATATTTATATAACGTTAATGATGAAATACCAACATGTAGAGACAAAATACGAATTGTGAAATGCTGTGATAACTGTCACCGTAGTGTATTAATTACAGTTGAGATACCAAGAAGGAAAAACCATTTTAAAAATTGTATTAACTACTACATATTTATAATAATATAAAACAATTTAAGGAAAAATAATACGAACTAAAATTAATATGAAATATTCTACGAAGGTTTGGATGGTTGACAATGATTGATGTAGGGGAATGTGGGAGTACAAGGTATTTTAGACTGACATAGTTGGCGAACACTTTACGATGCATTCACACACCAGGCCTTGTTCCCAATATACAATGCATTACGGTCTGGCACGAAGTGCAGCCTTGAGTGCATTCAGTTTGCGCTAATGTGTTTAAACTCGTTGGCGCGTCGTTTATCTTCGAGTGCAGTTATTTCGAAACAAAACAGAACCTTTTATTTACGATGTTTACCTTTCGTAACTATGAGGGGAATAAAAGGTCGACCCGTCACTAACAAGTCATGCGTGACTTTTGTGATAACATCATGATTTATCCGATAAAAGCTGTTAGGTATTTTCAACTCTACAACAGTATTTATTTTCATCATAAAAAGATAATTTGCAAATACAATATTTCAATATAAGATAAAAAAAAACTTATTTCTTCTGTAATCTACTAAAGCTGTCCTAAATAAATTATCTTAGTGTAATGTTCACAACAAGGTAAGTCATACTCGAATACCGATTTCTGGTAAAATTGTTGCGTGTTTATCTACATTAGGTACAACACGCATTTCACATGCTTAGATGTGTCATACTGATTTGTCATTTATTTATTAAAACGGTAAAAAATTAGCCATAAAAACGTCTGTAGGAATATTATACCAGTAGAAATAACTCACCCCTACAACGGCTTCAAAATACTTCAGGGACTATTCGTCCATCTTATAAGATAAACTCCTCTCGTTACAGATTTTGATTGCAATACCATCAATGTCTCCGGAAGATACTTGCTGCCACGGTATATTTGCTGCTGATAGTCGGTCACAGGACCCAGTTGTATCGTTGGAGCAGGAAGTAACTCTTAATGAAGTGAGACCCTTCCCTACCACTAATCAAAGGGAGTCCTTTTTCCTTATGGCTGTGCGTATCTTCGTAGGTAGGATGGTCATCACCACTGAACGTGTCTGGTTGGGGGAAAAGGTTTCACAATTGTACGTGTATATGTGGGTGGAAGGGTCTCACTAAGTGAGTTGGAGGGTGAATACCAATGTAATTGTCTGGGTGGTTGGGTGGGTCATCACCCCTATGAGTGTTTGGTTAAGTGGGAAAGTCATTAACACTTATTGGTCTAGGTGGGTGGAAGGATCATTACTACCGTACATATATGGGTGGATGGAGGGCTCATTACTTCTGTACTTGTATCGGTGGATGGGTATGGAAGGCATTGGCATTGAACACCATTGGCAGGAGAAGATCGTAGCTTTGGCAGAATGAAGAACTGGTTATAAAAGCATACTAATCGTCATGACGCAGCCCAGCTCAATATATGTTACAAGAGACTAAAAGTAGGAAATATAGCTTGGTAATTGGATTTGGCTTAAAGAACAACCTTTTGAGACACCCTATAGTGATTTATATCATGTAGAGCTATTAGAAAAAAAAGAACAACCGTTATTGAATTTTAAAATAGTCTATGTGTTTCTGAAAAGCTTGAAGTAAAGAGTCTAAAATTGTGTTGAGGAAAGACGAAAAAGGTTTACCAACATCTTATGATTGTAGACTTAATTAAGGAAAACTGCTTTCAAAATTAATATATTTTTTAAGTTACCAACAAAATACCCCCATATTAGCTATAGTCTTACATGAACATTCATACCTAATTAGCAATATAGATACATCCACATATTTACAATAATATTTTATTGCAAAATAGATAACTAAAACTAATTTACGCAGGTTTAGTTTAACAGTAATTTCCATTCAATATCTTGAAGAAGGTATAAACAATTGCATTTCAGAAAATGCATGTTTTTTAACAATAAGGGGTCCATCCGACTGTTATGAAAACCTTGAGTTAAGGGTAACACCTCACCTCGTTAATGAACGCCGCCGTCTTAGGATTTATAATTGCTCCCTCTCCCCCCCCCGCCTCGAGCTGTGAGCTCCATTTACATTTAATCTCGGGAAAGTGTTTTAGTCCAGCTATACAAATTCAAAAACAATAATGCAACTCTATATTTTTAATTTGATTTAGTTTCTATGTGAAATAACATAATTAATTATGAACATTGCTCTTAAAAATGTACAATTATAACTATATACACTTTTTACTTGTAAAACTTAAGTGTTTGGATATTTACAAACATTTTATAACCAAATGCAACGGGAAAATGAACGTTCATTAATTTCACGTTAATTTGGCTTAGATCTGTTACATACTAAATATTTTGTGAGCTTATACCCCTTGGTTAATTATGATAGTAGACGTATAGGTAGGTGGGTGGTTCAATACTGACGTTCATGTATGGGTGGGTGAGATAAATTTAGCTTACTGGCCTCGGGAACAATAATAGGAAAGTCCATTATTTATGGTTACTCGTAACTTGTACTATCATCGGCCTGATATAAATTAATTAATCCAACAGAATGTAAGTAAAAATAAAACTATAATTGCCCAGTTTTAAAAATTATATAAAGTACATCTATGTATAGCTAAAAACTAATTTTATGTTATGAAAATATCGTATTTTTCAATTTCGTAAACGCACGTTTTAGAATTCTAAAACTAACACACACCAAAAACTATTTTGATATATCCATTTCTTTTCTTTTTTTATTGATCGGAATATAATTAACAGCGAATAGTAAAATCGAAAAAAATAATTTAATCGCTGACGAAGAAACCAAAAACATTTGAATGAGTAGAAAATAAATTACTGAATAAATCTTTATAAATGGGCCTATGTTTAAAATGACCAATGTGGTAATGTCAGTGTAAACTCTAAATGAAAATTCTCCTATTAAAATATCTTTTTGAAATTTTTGGTTTTATGTTTTTTTTAAAGGTGACTAATGAAAAAAATTAGGGTGTACCACGTGTTTTAGTTAAATTCCACTAAACAGAAAATCTGAAATGACAAATCATCATTATTATGTATAATTTAACCAGTGACATATTAGTTGCATAAAATATTAATAAAATAATAAACATTTTATCGTAGAAAATAAGTAAGTACAATATTCCAATTCTTGTTTAATGATTAAGTCTTGAAATACAACTAAGGACCGATTTATATCATATGAGACATCTCCAAACATAAGCTTAATAAAGGGGCCACCAATGTCATGTTGTACATGAATGGCGTACCAATACCACTAGGGGCAATGGGTTGCCAGATCCAATAGTGTTATACGTTTACTTATCTGAGAAGCTACGACCACTATTGTCATTCTTGTACAAGAATGAGATGTCAATCCTCTAGTGGCATATATGTAATAGAATTAGATACTTCAACCAGTAGTGTCATACGTGTACGTAGTAGACAAGAATGAGGAGTCAGATCCACTATTGTGATCCGTGTAGGAGAAAAAGGTATCAGATACACTAGTGTCATATATATACGGGAATTAGGTCCTTCAACCAGTAGTGTCATACGTGTACGTAGTGTACAAGAATGAGGTGTCAGATCCACTATTGTAATCCGTGTAGGAGAAAAAGGTACCAGATACACTAGTGTCATATATATACGGGAATTAGGTCCTTCGACCATTATTGTCATACGTGTACGTAGTAGACAAGAATGAGGTGTCAGATCCACTATTGTGATCCGTGTAGGAGAATGAGGTACCAGATCCACTATTGTCATTCGTGTAGGAGAATGAGGTGTCAGATCCACTATTGTCATTCGTGAAGGAGAATGAGGTGCCAGATCTACTAGGGTCATTCGTGTACGATAATGACGTGACAGAACCATTGTGTCATATGATTAGGAGAAAGAGTTGCTAGATCTACTAGTGTTCTTAGTGCATGAGAATGAGGTGCCAGATCCACTAGTGACATACGTGAACGTAGTGTACGAGAATGAGGCGCAAGATCCACTAGAGTCATTCATGTAGGGAAATTAGTTGCTAGGAGCGAGTGTTATTTGCATAGGGATTGTGGTAGGAGAATGAGTGCTAGGAGTGCTATACGTTCCCGTGTGGCCATTTGCGTACTTATGTTGGTAAAAAAAAGCGCCAACAATGTATTATGGGCGTGTATCGTGCAAAACATGGATGTTACCAAATTATTTAATTTTCAGACAGTCCGCAAAATAATTTACAGTTTCAAAAATTAAATCCAACCTGTTTTATTTATATAATGACGATCTTTTTACTGTTTAGCGTACATTTAGATTCAATTACACCACCACATTTTCAGTGGTTACCTCTGTACTATGCAATTGATTATCACGATCAGAAATAATTGATCAAGTTACAAATAACGTGTTGATCTTAGATGTTATTGGTATACTCACTACTAATATATTTGACTTGTCAAACTTCCATTGTTAAACTCAAGGTTAAATAAACTGTAGATGTAATCTAATCAATATTTATTTAAACATTATTTTGTTGAGGTATAAAAATGATCGTTTATATTTTCTATGTACAACTATTCTCATTAAATACATTAATATACACTAAATAGATCTAGTTGTGCTCTAACCACGTTTCACGAGCACTAACAGTGCTGTTATAAACTAGGTTTTTATTTAATGGCTCAACGTAGCAGAAATATAAACTGGCTTTAGTGTGTTTTAACAAGAAATTTATTGTTCTATAAATCAATGGGGCAAATTTATTTCAAAAGTAATGTTATTGTTTTTTTATGGATTAAATTCAAGACTTTAAAGGTATAGATATTTTTACCATTCCTATTAAATACAGCAAAGTGTTCGGGATTCACTATATTTAGTGTATTATGATAAATAAAAAATATATGCTTATTACCACATATTAACTTTACCGTTATATTGTTTAAAATTTTTATAGTTTTATTACAAACTTTGACTTAGTGTTTTAGACTACTTAGTGAAAAATGTACAATTCATGTAGAACTTTCAAATTAGTATATAGACCTAGTCAACTAATCGCTTTTATTATGGTAAATAAACTAAGAGTAAAAAAAAAAAAAAAAAAAAAACAACTAGTAAAAAACACACATTGAAAACAATAGTGATACTTCTGTATCAAGTAGATCCTACCAATTACAGGCTTATACAACAAAATATGTAATCCTTAAATATATTTTAAAATAATAATAATAACAAAAGCTGAAGACAAATTAAATATACACGATAACCTATAAAGTAAAACAAAACAAAAAACAAGTACAATCGCAATTAACACAATTAATTGCGTAATCTCAACACAACTGGATAGCTGAATAAAGGGAATGGTTATCAGTTCTTGCTTTGTTTTTGGTTTGCCGAGGATGAGAACACAAAATTCGAAACGTTTAGACGATCGTTGTATTCATGCTAACCATAGCAAATATTCACACTACATGTAACGTTACTTTGTCTCAAATATCAGTCCCAATAATGGACATGTAAGTGACAAGGAGGATTTCATTTGTTATTTCGTATGTGTCTTGTAGTCGTCATAGATTATCCAGTGGCATTGACCGGAGGGTTCTGACGTTAACATAAGATAACGGCGTCTAGCAACATCAAGTGTGGCTGTTACTTGGATAGGTGACCGCTGGGCGATTCCGTTCTTGCACGCTAGCTGGTTGATCGGTCACTGATGATTCGTAAGACAATATAAGCATTTGTTTCCCAGATCAAGTGTTAGAAAGTACTTCTTACCCCTAACTTCACCTGGTAAAATATGACATCCTCTAACGCATTCATATGACTTTGGCAAAACTTATGACTTCAAAGTATGAAACATTATAATTATATTTATGAGATTAAGTATGAATTAATTGAAGTATGCATAGTTTTAAGAAATTAAAGTATAATTTACCATGAGTATCGTAAAGAAACAGATAGTGCGCCACTATGTCAGTTAGTAAATATGCAGACTGGTACTGATTGGTTGATCCCTACTTAACTGTAGCACTGACACGAGAAGGGAATTGTGGGTACACGTGAGGGAAATGTAGGATATATTTAGTTGGTTGCACTACAAATGTAAAGTAGGCTACAGGAAAAAGAAGTATCGTGGAGAAACACTTGGTACGCCACTATGTCAGATAGTAAATATGCAGACTGGTACTGGTTGGTTGATCCCTACTTAACTGTAGCACTGACACGAGAAGGGAATTGTGGGTACACGTGAGGGAAATGTAGGATATATTTAGTTGGTTGCACTACAAATGTAAAGTAGGCTACAGGAAAATGAAGTATCGTGGAGAAACACTTGGTACGCCACTATGTGGGTTAATGAATATGCAGACTGGTACTGATTGGTTGATCCCTACTTAACTGTAGCACTGACACGATAAGGGCATTGTGGGTACACGTGAGGGAAATGTAGTATATATTTAGTTGGTTGCACTACAAATGTAAAGTAGGCTACAGGAACATGAAGTATCGTGGAGAAACACTTAGTACGCCACTATGTGGGTTAATGAATATGCAGACTGGTACTGATTGGTTGATCCCTACTTAACTGTAGCACTGACACGAGAAGGGAATTGTGGGTACACGTGAGGGAAATGTAGGATATATTTAGTTGGTTGCACTACAAATGTAAAGTAGGCTACAGGAAAAAGAAGTATCGTGGAGAAACACTTGGTACGCCACTATGTGGGTTAATGAATATGCAGACTGGTACTGATTGGTTGATCCCTACTTAACTGTAGCACTGACACGAGAAGGGAATTGTGGGTACACGTGAGGGAAATGTAGGATATATTTAGTTGGTTGCACTACAAATGTAAAGTAGGCTACAGGAACATGAAGTATCGTGGAGAAACACTTGGTACGCCATTATGTCAGATAGTAAATATGCAGACTGGTACTGGTTGGTTGATCCCTACTTAACTGTAGCACTGACACGAGAAGGGAATTGTGGGTACACGTGAGGGAAATGTAGGATATATTTAGTTGGTTGCACTACAAATGTAAAGTAGGCTACAGGAAAATGAAGTATCGTGGAGAAACACTTGGTACGCCACTATGTGGGTTAATGAATATGCAGACTGGTACTGATTGGTTGATCCCTACTTAACTGTAGCACTGACACGATAAGGGCATTGTGGGTACACGTGAGGGAAATGTAGGATATATTTAGTTGGTTGCACTACAAATGTAAAGTAGGCTACAGGAACATGAAGTATCGTGGAGAAACACTTAGTACGCCACTATGTGGGTTAATGAATATGCAGACTGGTACTGATTGGTTGATCCCTACTTAACTGTAGCACTGACACGAGAAGGGAATTGTGGGTACACGTGAGGGAAATGTAGGATATATTTAGTTGGTTGCACTACAAATGTAAAGTAGGCTACAGGAAAATGAAGTATCGTGAAGAAACACTTGGTACGCCACTATGTGGGTTAATGAATATGCAGACTGGTACTGATTGGTTGATCCCTACTTAACTGTAGCACTGACACGAGAAGGGAATTGTGGGTACACGTGAGGGAAATGTAGGATATATTTAGTTGGTTGCACTACAAATGTAAAGTAGGCTACAGGAACATGAAGTATCGTGGAGAAACACTTGGTACGCCACTATGTGGGTTAATGGATATGCAGACTGGTACTGATTGGTTGATCCCTACTTAACTGTAGCACTGACACGAGAAGGGCATTGTGTGTACACGTGAGGGAAATGTAGGATCTATCTCATTGGATGTACTACAAAATAAAGGCTAGAATAACTCGAAATATGAAAACAATTACCATGTGTAGGTTGGATAGAAGGAGTTGTAAAATTATTGAAATACACATCAAAATTATGAAGTTAAGAAGGAAAATTAACAATATATATAGCCTATAGTATCATAAATATTACCCATACTAATTTTTTTATTATCAAGTATGAACTCTGTGTTATAATTTTATTTCAATGAAAACCCATAACAAGGGTACACAAAAGTTTTAAACCTATTGGTTTTATGTTCGTAAAAATACTTAATAATTGGCCTTGTTGGTAATTTGTTTTTAATTTTTAATGTCCATAAAAATTAAAAAAACTGGATTTTGTTAATCGTTAACCATTCAGCTGACAGTAAAGTTCTGTAAACACTATCGTTTGTAAGTCTTTTAGCAATACATATTTTACTCATATTGAAAGTTTAAAATATCAGGTTTAGTAAAATAATAGAATTTTCATTTAATGCTAATTCCTATGTCTATAATTATCAGCTGATTTGAGAACCAGAGGATATCTAATTTATTACCATGCAAATGTAATCATGTTTAAACCAGCAATAGGAACATACTTTACTAAATAACTAAATTACAGGAAACGGATTACTTCTAATATCTGTGAATAATTTATAATTAATGGTAGTTATTCATTCAATGCTACTCATTAAGACGCTAATCGTAGCTATATGGGTGAATGAGTGTAGATTATCGAGTGTAGTGCTCTAAAGGTACTGATTTATACTGATCATTGTCATTGTCAGACAAACAATTAAAGATTAGGGTGAGGGGATTTACAAGCATTTTAATACTTATCACAATCACTGATAACAATGAGTTAAAGGGGTTTACGTTCTAGTTATATATTGGAAATATTAATTATTTTCAGAATGACTGCCTTGCTAGACATTTATAATCTAACGTTTGACCTTGAACTGTAGCTTTGTAATCTCGACTTAGTCGATGCAATGCAGTATGAAACATTTACGACGGAAATTCAAAATATGAGAGACAACTCTGAATCAGTTTTTGACGAGTTGTTCAAGGACGCAGAAGATATTGCTAAAAAAATTGACATGAACATCTCCATACTTAGAATAACAGGAAAAAAAACATCAAGACCAAACTACAAGACAAGTGAACCTAAAGAATATTTCAGACTTTCGTTGTTTATTCCCTTCATGGACTTCCTTCTTCAAGAAATGAGAGATAGATTCTTGGTGCACAAAAGTGTATTAGAAAACTTGTGCTGCTTTCTCCCCAAAAAATGTGCAGAACTTGATGATAAAAGAATTAAATTATGTTGTGAATTTGTTTCAAAACAATGGCTTAGTGATTTGTGCAATCCTTTCCAGCTTGAAGGCGAGATGAAATTGTGGAGGAGAAGTTGCATTAACTTTAAGAAGATTGATTCTGATTTACCTCAAGATTTTGTGTCATCCATGAATAAGTGAGATGAACGTATGTTTCCTTCAATTTTCAAAGCATTGAAAACAGCAGCTACATTACCAATAACAACAGCTACTGCCGAGAGATCGTTTTCAACCCTTCGACGCTTGAAATCATATCTGCGCAGTACAACAAGTCAAAGTTGCCTTAATGGTTTGGCACATCTCTCTATACATCGCGATATAGTAGTAAAACCTGATGAAGTCTTGGACATAATGGCCAAAAAGCCCAGAAAACTTCAAATCAGACTTTAAAACAAAATTTTTTTGTAACCAAGCTGAAAAAAAAATTTTTTTTTTTTCAGCTTGGTTATATGAATGTTTATTTTTTGTATGATTTATTTATGAAACATTAAGTAACTTATTTTTTAACAATTAAAATTTTCAATTTTTTACCATGCACTAGTAATCTGAACATAGGCTTACATTGCACAGTATTTGTTTAATTTCAATAACCAATAACTTAAATTTTACTGAACATTGGGACGAAAAACAGTACCTCTAAAATCATTGTTAAACTATAAATGTTTAATCTACATATTTAATGTACGCATTTGCTACAAGAAACATTTTAAGATTTATTTTGTTGGCAATTAATTAAAACTATGAAATACCCCCCAGGCCCCCGGTATTGATCCCCCCCGAAATAAATTCCTGGCTACGCCACTGGAGCTCGCTAGGCTTATATATTTTAGTACTTGATCAGATATTAATAAAAAAAATACCTACGATTACATAGTACACAGAATGAATTAATTATGAATTTCTGCTTCCGTTTCTGCTTCATATTTTTTTATGAATTTCCGTGAATTTTTGCTCCATATGCAGTGTCACGGGTTCAAATCCCGGGTGGTTCACTTAAAATTTCCTTGAGGGGTTTGGACCGTTGTCCCTTACCAATGTTAGTACTACAAGTAGAATGTTATCACGGTACACAGTTACTGTTCATTTATTGTTACTATTATTTACTCACAATATTATAAAGGTCATGAGCTATAATAGGGAAATTGTACATACATCGAATGAAGTGTCAAAATTAATTGAGGATTCGAACCTTGGAACTTACTTTTTGGAGCCTGAAACCTTCAGCTAAACCTCAACATTGGCAAGGATTGTTCTATGCAATTTTGGAGTAATACGTTTCCACTAAAATTTGGACTTGATGATGAATTTGTATTGCTTGGTTTATTCGCACCTGCGTATTGTTATTAAAGGAAAGTGCGTCAATCATTAAACCTACCGTGTAACGGAAAACTGTTCTGTATATGTGAATTACAATATAATGTATAAATAAAAATGGAGCTAGTTCAAGGTACCGTACTATCTTCCTCACGAAAAAAAATATAATACTTGATTTTTTAAAAATTCCTAGAATATGAAATTCGAAAAATTTAGTATGATTACCTTCCATGAAATACTTGATAAGAAGCATTTCATTCCTTCAGGTGGCAACTACAAGAAACATTATTTTCAATAATAATTGCTGTACGAGTAGAAGACGTGAAAGCTCACGTCATATTAGGAGTTGCTCACGAGAGTCATGCTGGCCAATCTACTAAGGTATGATGACGTCAATAATAGGTGTGCCGAGGCAATAACAGAAGGGAATACATTTTACCATTTTACAAGTCAGCATTTTAATGACATTATAATGGGCTATATAACGTTTCTGAATGCACTGATATATGGAAATTCCCTGTTCCATATTCTTGTTGACAAGCCACCTGAACTATAAGTTATTATTACTGACACGTCTAATTGTTTTAAAGTACACAATTTAACTTTTGAAACGATGTTTTATTCTCATATTAAATAATTGAAATATCTTAAAATGTGACGTGAGTTTATAATTCCACTTCTCATAAAAACTTAGATATAAATTTTATTTATCATATATTTAGAATATTAACTTAAATTTAAAATCATGAGTATGTAGTGAGTATATGTGGGAACATATTACTGGCTTTCCTTTACTTTTATTAATTAGTCTAAATTTGTCATCCTCAATTTTGTATATTTAGGCTTTATATAGATGTATATATATTATATTCTATGTATTCTTTTTTCAGGCAGGAATATGTACCTGTTTTTTGTAAAGCACGAGTGTAATTATAATAATTTCAATGTACTCATAATAGTTAGTTCATAATTATTTAATTAATTAATTGATGTTTATGTATAGTATCAGTATTGTTATTTTAATTTTAGATCAAGTAATAAATAATGTGTTTTTATTCGTATGTGGCACTTAATGCACAAACGATTGCTGTATTCTCCAGAAATAGTTTTGTGTTATATAATAGTTCTTAGGAGCCATCACATTCTGTTTTTTGTTATAATTATGAAATCAATGTCTTTTGTCGTAAATTTGGGTGTGTGAGTGTGTGTCAATGTCTTTTGTGTGAGTGTGTGTAAGTTCGACCTGTCATCCTCTGGCCCTTGTCCGCGGCTGGCTCACGGACCCATGGTTTCATAGTGGCTGTACCTGTTGCCGACTGTGGCGCCGAGCACTATTACTCAACTGATCTTCCAAACGCCGCTGACCTTCTCGCCTCTTATCTTGCTCCCTACGACAAAGTCCTGTCATATTAATGCACAATCCTTGCTTGTGCATTAATATGCAAAAAATAGCCATTTTTGATCATTCAAATTTTGACTTAATTGGTCTTTCAGAAACTTGGCTTAAGCCTACTTTGGACTCATATGAAGTTGAAATACCAGGGTATATTCTAATTCGAAATGACAGAGTGAACAAAACGGGAGTTGCACTTTATGTTAGGGATGGGTTAAAAGCTAACGTATTACTTACCTCACCACCTGATTACTCTGCCAAACTTGAATATATTTTTGTTGAAATAACCTCTATTAGTAAAGAAAAGCCTCTCCTCGGAATTTGTTATCAGCCGCCTAGGACGGAACTACTAACTTAATTAAAAAATGCTCTCCTGCACCTTATGCCAAACTACGCTCATGTCTTGGTTATGGGTGATTTGGGTTTAATGAACCTTCTCATGACTAAACCCAATTATGAATATAGACATCTAACTACAATGGTTGAATCTTGTAGCATGACTATTCTTCCTCTGGACGCCACACACCATACAACTGATTCCCACACTCTGCTCAACCTACTGGTCGTTAGTGATCCCTCTGAAGTCATTCATCATGGGCAACTTCCAATTCCTGGAATTTCATGCCAAGATATAGTTTACGGTGTCATACATGTCAAACAAAAGGCAAACTTTATTACGTATAGAGATTTCAGAAACATTGAAAATCTGTTTTGTTCAGATCTTGCACGTATCCCTTGGTAAACTATTACCGGACTACAAATGGTTGATTAAATGTTGTCCCAATTCAATAATTTCAATTAGGATCTCTACAACAAACATGACCCTTGAAGCAAAAAGAGAATACCTAAAAATTGTTCCACACCCTGGCTTACCAATGAAATCCAATCCCAGATGGGTAAACGGGATGCTAAATGCCGTAGAGCTGAAAGATCAAGAGATCCAGAACTTATGTTACAGTATCGACTTTTAAGTAATAAAGTTAAGCTTTAGCTTCGCAATGCTAAGCTGGAAATAAGTATTCATAACTTATTTCCAGATCGAGGAATTTCATCAGCCGCCATTTAGGGAAATATAAAAAGCCTTGGTTGTGGGAAACAAAAAAAAAACCACGCTTCCAGTCAATACTCCTTTCAATGATCTAAATGAATGTTTCATTTCATCTTCCATTCCAAACGACCAAGACATTGTTATATATATAGAGGAACTCTCTGACCAACCCAATCCACATTTGCCTTTTGAAAGATTCTCTTTTAAACATGTCCTAAAATTGATACTCTAAGACCTTTTCGTAAACTACAGGAGAGGATAGTATTTCTAAAAAATATATATACACTCTTTGCTGTTCTTACTGTCATTACTGCTATATTCAATAAGTCATTGGCCACAACAATTTTTCCTAGCTTTTAGAAGTATGCCCTTGTTCTCTCATTAAACAAAGTACCTGTACCATCAGAAGCCAAACATTACAGGCATATTAACTTATTGCCTACAATTTATAAATGCCTTGAAAAAAACGTGCATTTACATATAAAGACATTTATTAATAATTATATTCTTTATAGATATCAATCAGAGTTTCGTTCCAGCCATAGTACAGAAACAGCTCTTCTCTGTGTCACAGATGACATTCGAAGAGCCATGGATCTTAGAAAATGTACAGTCTTAACTTTGTTTGATTTTTCTAAGGCTTTTGATTACGTGGATCACTCCCTTCTACTAGTTAAACTATAGAATTTAGGCTTTTCAGATAGCAGCTTATGTTGGATTAGATCTTTACTAACAATGATCGTCAGCAGTGTGTGCGTGTGGACGACAGAACCTAAACCTTTAAATATGTTTCATCTGGTGTTCCTCAAGGCTCAATTTTAGGTACACTGCTATTTTCCCTATACATTAACGATACAAGATCAGTCTTATCCTTCACAAAACATCACATGTATGCTGATGATTGGCAAATCTATGCTCACTCCTGGATTAGTACCTTAAACGAAACAATAACTCGAATTAACCTACAAATTGAACATTTAGTAAAATGGACCAAATATCATAGCCTTAAACTTAATGAGGATAAAACACCGCCCACTATTATTTGTTCTTCTCTTCTTCACACCAAATTCAATATAAACAATATCAAACATATTCTAGTCAATGGCAACCCTCTCCTTTCTGTACCACTGTTAAAACTTTTGGTGTTATTTTTAACCATAATATGACTTGGGAAGAAGAAGTGCTTAGTGTTTGTAAAATGGCTTCTCGTTCTATCCATTCCCTCAAACAACTTCAATACTTTCTCCCAGTAAAAACAAAGCTTCGTCTTGTAAAAGCACTTTTCTTTCCACATTTCATCTATTGCAACTCTGTGTACAATGACATGACTGTGGCTTTGGCTATTAAACTTCAGGTTTATCAAAATTATTGTATTATATTTGTTTTTAATTAAAAATATGATGATTGCATCTATCAATACTATATTCAAAGTTCCATTCTTAATTTGGCAGACCTTAGATTATTACAAATATTCAGTATTTTGTTTTTAGAACTTAATGATAGGAATCCTAAATACCTCTCTCAAAATTTCAGTATAACTTAAAATATGATGCAAAGGAGACATGCTCAGCCTCGTCATAGTACGAATTCCTCTTCATATAACATCTTTCTACACTAATTCCTTTTCATTAACCGCCTGCTTAGAATGGCATAAACTTTCTCCATATTTAAAGAGACCTGACAATCGGGTTCGGTTTACAGCATCATTGAAAGCCTTTCTTTTTGAGCGATTGCGTCTGTAATAGTGACTCGGGATGGAGTGGGATTAGATTCGAACGAGTGTATGAGTGAGAGAAGGGTAAAATTGATAATATGTTAGCAGTTTATTTAATTTATATTATTTGCTTCTTTGTAATTTACTACTTTAACATAAAATGGTTAATTGTAAGGGAGGACTTATTAGTCCTAAGTTCGTAAATTTTACAAAACACTTTTTGTACAATAAAGTCATTATTATTAAATTTAAAACTAATTTATTTAAATTTCAGACTCTGTAAGTTTAATTTAAAGTGTGGTCATATTCATAAAGATCTTTTTTACAATATTTCTGATGATTGAGGTTACACATATATTCAATAAAATAATGTTTTTTACGGTAATAGTAAAGAAAAATGGTGGTTATGAATAAATCTCCAAAGTTGATTGATTTAACATTTGCAAGACTTCAAACACCCATAAATATTAATATATTACTTTAACACAATATTCGAATGTCACTAGACTTATCTTAAAAGATCCTAAGTACATAATTGGTAAAGCTAATTTCTTAAGATGTATAATAATAATAATAATAATAATAATAACGTTTATTACATAAAACATTAAATGAGGTATTACAATATATAATATAATAAATATAATAAAAATTGAGTTAAATCTATACATATATATAAATTACAGTTGAATTAAAAAAAAAAATCTTCAATGTTGTACAAACATTCTTCTAATAAATAGTTGCATATAATTTTTTTAAATTGTTTCATTTCCATATTTCTTAATTTATAAGGCAATTTATTATACAATTTAATAGCCATAAACTCATGATTTTTTTGTGTTGTTGAGTATTTACATTGTTGAATTTTCAGTTGATTTGAATTTCTTGTGTCGTAATTGTGTATATTTTTGTTTTGAGGAAATTTATGTAAGTTGTTTTTGGTGTATAATAAGCTTTTGTAAATGAATAGTGAAGGAAGAGTCATTATTTTTAGTTTTTTGAATAGAGGTCTGCATGGAGTTTTAAAAGGTGCTCCACAAATTAGTCGAATTGCTCTTTTTTGAATTTTAAATAATTTAACTGAATTTGAAGACTGTCCCCATAATATTATTCCATAACTCAATATGGAATGAATATGCGCATAATAAATTTGTATTAGTATATCTTCACTCACATTGTACTTTAGTCTTCTTAAACAGTAGATACCTTTGTTCAATTTTTTTATGGTATAATCCACATGATCATTCCAAGATATTTTATGATCAAGGATAATTCCTAAAAATTTAATTGGATTTATTTTAAGGTCCAGTCTCAAATTATTTGAGTAGGTAAAATTTATGTCATGTGTTTTGTTTAGATTAAGAATTAATTTATTAGCATTGCACCAATTGATAAATTTCTTTGTAGTAAAAGAAATCACTTCTTCTAATTTCTCATAACAATTTGATGTAAATACCAATCCAACGTCGTCAGCATATAAGAAACATTTAATATTTATGGAGTTCATATTTTTCGGAATATCGTTTATGTAAATATTGAAAAGTAATGGACCCAAAGGAGATCCTTGTGGTACACCATATTTAATTTCTTTACCTTCTGAAATTTGACCATTAATTTCTACAAATTGAAATCTATGTTCCAAGTATGATTTCATTAATTTTAGTGAATTACTATCAAATCCATAGTATTTTAACTTTTGGAGAAGAATTTCATGGTTTATACTATCAAATGCTTTTGAGTAATCAAAAATTCTTAAGCAAACAACTTTCCCACTTTCAATAATTTGAATGCAGTTAGAAGTTATACTTTGAACAGCATCAATTGTACAGTGTTTTTTTCTAAAACCGTATTGTTTTTCAGTAAATAGATTATTATCTTCAAAATAAATGTAAATTTGTTCAAACAGTAGTGATTCAAATATTTTTGAAATAGCTGGAACAATAGAGATAGGCCTGTAATTTTTGTATGTGTCTTCTCCATTTTTATAGATAGGAATAACTTTTACTTGTTTAAATGTACTTGGATATATTCCTGAATCAATACATTTGTTATATAAGCATGTAAGTACTTCACATATATCAACAGAAGCTAATTTTAAGATTTTAGTATTTATATTGTAAATATCATAAGTTGAACTAGTTTTAATCTTGTTTATGTTCTCATATACCTTTTCAACTGTAAAATGATCAAATTTAAAGATTTTTCTTGAATGAGTAAAATTTTTTAAGAGTTGAGTAGAATTTAGTGAATTGTCTATTGTTATCGATAGAACGAGAGTTTCAACAATTTCTATGAAATGATTATTGAATCCATCTGCCGAAAGATGATTAGGAATTGTGTTCTTTTTATAAGTTCCAGACAAATCTTTCACTATACTCCAAATAGTTTTACATTTGTTTTTACTATTTTGTATACGATTGTTATTATAATTTATTTTTGCGATCTTAATGTTTTTTTTATATTCCTTTTTCAAAAATTTATAGAGATTTTTATTAGCTTCATTTGTTGAATTTTTATTTAGTAAATATAGCTTTTTACATTCATTTTTCATATTTCTTAATTTGGTAGAATACCATCTATTATTTATTTTAATGTTACTCGTATTTGTATAAATCTTTTTCCAAGGAAAAGAATAGTTAACTGCATTCATAAAGACTTTTTGAAATTCATGTACATTATCATCTATAAGTTGTTTAGAGTATATAGATAACCAATTAATCTGTTTTAATTCATAAATAAATTTTGTTATATTTTCATCTGTAATTGTCCTTCTGAATGCATGATGTGATATTTCAATATTTTCAGATTTACTTTTAATCTTTGCTGATAAGTAGATAGCATTATGGTCTGATTCAGGCGTGAATATTATTTTATTTTGGAATAATTTTGGATGTACTGTGGTAAAGATGTTGTCTATACATGTTCCAGGATTAATAGCACCAGGCCTTGTGATTTCATGATTTGTTTGTTGCAAACCAAAACTATTCATTAAACTTTGAAGTTGAAAAGCTTCTTTACTTGTTCCCCTTAATTCAACATTAAAGTCACCTCCAATGAAAATATGACATTTGTATTGGAATACAAACAGTAATATGTTGTTTAATATTTTAATAAATTCTTTGTAAATGTATTTTTCTTTATTGTAAGGTCTATATATAGAAATAATAATAGCATTGTATGGTTTAATTAAGACAGCTGAAGCTTCACATATCATTTCTTGAGACATCAAATTTACTTTATCAATTTCAATATAATCAATATTGTTTTTCAGAATTATTATAGTTCCACCTCTTTTACCAGTTCTACAGAATGGAGAAACTATATTGTAATTAGGTATTTTTAAATATTCTATACTTTTACTATCCATCCAATGCTCACATATACACAGTACATCTATGTTGTATTTTAAAATATATAAATTTAGTAGATCTACTTTTTTAATAAGGCCTTCTATGTTCCAGTTAAAAATTATTAAGTCTTTCAAATGTTCAGTTTCAATATATTTAATCACATTTATATCTTTTGATTGTATATTTATATTATTTTCTTGATAATTGGGTCTATTTAATTCACTATTATCAATAACTGCTAGTAGGTTTGGCGTTGTCTGGTAGTATTCCCTAAAAAACTATGATATCCAGATATAATAGTTGGAATTGTTTGGATTATTTTTGAATCTTTATCAATAATTATTTTACTAATCTTTCCAACAATATATTTCTTACCTTTAAAATTTAGATGTATACCGTGTGTAGTGTAAGAGGAACGGAATATGTTATTTAGTGATATAAAAGTTAAATGTTGGTAAGTATTGGCTAAGTAATGCAGCTTTTCATTGATATGAATAATTTTTTTGTTCAAGTTGGTATTATCATATCTGAGTGGTATCCCAATCATAATTACCTTAGTGTGCTTCAGATTCTGTAAATTTTTCTCAAACTCATTTAATATTTCTTCCTCTTTTGTTTCGTTTATATCATTAGTACCACAAAGAATTATTATATAATCATTCATTGTCATATTCTCTGCTTCTTTATCGATTCCAGTCAAAATATGTTTAATCTTCCCATTAGGTTTAAAAATACATGTAACATTGTCTATTTTTGTTTTGTCTTCAATTAATTTTCTTATTTGACGACCATGACTGTCTGCAAATATTTTTATTTTAATGCCATTATAGTTTCCATGTGAATGATTAACTGATTCTAGAATGATTTCATGTGTTTTCTGATTGAGGCTACTATTTATCTTGTTATGGACTATATTCTCTTTTTTATCTGGAGTTACTTCATTCAATTTTATGTTTTCTTTAATAGTAGTATGAGGACGATTATGATTTTTATTAGATAATTTTATCTTCTTTTTATATTTTATATTATTTAAATTATTACCTATTACATCCATTTTATTGGTGTTTTTGAAATGTTTACGCTTAATGTCATTTTTTTCAGTTGTAGGTTCATTTTCTAAGAAGTTGTTGATATTTTCATGTGAAAGTGGTGAGAATCTGTTTTTGCATGGAATGATAGTTTGTTCTTTTGATGAAAGATTTTGTATATTTGTTTGTTTTGAGGTATATGTTTTACTTGTTTGAATTTTCTTACTTCTTTTTGTTGTGTTTGATTTAAATTTAGCATAATTTGTATTTTCATTTGTCAAAATATTGTAATCATCCTGATCAATATTTGATATGCAACATTCAAAATCTGTTTGAGAAATACCATTCTGATTTTTTAGGATAATGTTTATTATAGATCTTGCATTGACAATGACATGTAATCCACAATCATAGGTGTTTTGTTGCTGTAATGTTTGAACTTCATGAAATAAGAAGTCTGGATTAATATTTGTTGCTATTTTCTTTGCATGTGTACTGTTTAATCCCGTTATACTATCAAAATGAAAGAATGTGTTTTGTTTCTTATTATAGACAAGCAAACTCCAGTGTGAACCTTTACTAATATTTGATTTAAGATCTTTCGAGTTGTCAATGTAATTGTTTACACAAAAAAACACATATGTAAATTTATTAAAGCATAAATGTGTTAGAGTATTTAGAATATCACAGTTGGATCCATGTTTTAGAATTTGAGTTATTGAAGGCCCAACTATCAAAACATCATTTCTGTATTTTGAGATTTCTTCTGTTAAACTTTGAAAATATGTATTTATATGCAAGTCATTTAGCCACATTTCATTCTGGGAAAAGGCTGGGTTTTCTGCATGGCAATTAATTAAATTCTTTTTTTGTGAACGTGTTTGTATTATATTTTCTATCATTTTCTTCTTATAATTTCAAGTATTTAATTTTGATTTCTAATAGTTCTAGTTTATAGTGTGTTTGTAAATAAATGATTTTATATTTTAACAGCTGGTAATTATTTAAGATTTATCTAACTAAAAGTAATTTGATGTTATTATGTTTATCTAACCTAACTTTTATTACTGTGGTAGTTTAATTTGAGCTTATAAGTATATTGAAACGTTAATAATATGGAAACCTTTATATAAATGAAGTTGAAGTCTTGAACTATCTTGTTTTGATCTTCAATATAAAATATTGATATAATTTTTAACTAAAATCACTTAAAAACACAGAGTTGAAATTATAGCTTTTCAACCAGTTATCTGTGAAAAACTGTTAAAGTACAATTACACTTTTCTACTCATAATAGAATTTTTACTAGAGATTGATTATTCAGTGGAAATAATAATAAAACTAAACGTTTTAGGTACTGATAAACTTTTACTCTGGAACACAAAATAAAATATACAATTCTTTTCCTTCAACAATAAAACTGTCTAATATTTAACATCTGTCAATAATATTCTTTTAAATCAACAAATTAAATAATAACATAACATAAAAGGCATAGAGCAAATATTAAATTTTAGTAAATAATTTACCAAACAGCTGTTTTAATACATGAAAATTATAGTCCATTTCATTCTCCCACCTTGAGTAATTTACAATTAATTACTCAACTTGTATTCCCTCATATGTCGTACTTGTTGGGTTTGTTTATAATTCTTCCTGATCGAGTTTTAATAATATTTTTGTTTTCCTCGTAATTTATTTTTGCTTCTTCTTCTAATGAGTTTGCTTTCCTTTTCATTACTTCAGACTCTTTGCTTGATATTTCCAAATGATAAAGTTTTTGAACAGGTCTTGTAAGAGTTCCTTGTGAAGTTTTCACTTTAGCTACTCGTATAACTCCTTCCTTATCAGGCATCACTTCCACAACAACAGCTAGAGGTCAATCCACTCGCTTGAGATTATTGCATTCAATCAGAACAACATCACCAACTTGCAATACACTATCTCTCTTCTTTAAGTTTATTCGTTGAGTAAGTTGTCCCAAATATTCTTGCTTGAATCGCTCTCTCAACTCTTGTTTCAATGTACGTAGGTATTTCAATCTTCTATTGAGACTTGTTTCATCCAATTGATCTAAATCAGGAACACCAATTTCTCTGAGGTCTTGTAAAAAATGATTAGGTGTAAGTGGTAATATACATTCTAGAACTCATTTAGATATTTAGGAATAAAACCATCACGAGTCCAGAATATAGACCAGAAACCCCTCCTTCTGTTAGTATTTGGCTGAAATAGAGTCTTTAATAAAAGCTTTAGTGAACACGTTTTTGTTTCAAAAACTCAAAGGTAAAAGCTTTACTGTTATTCAAGTAGACAATAACATTGCATAATTATTTTATTTCTTAGGCTTGTTCGGTCGGTGTCATTACTAATAACTAAAGCTTCTGGTAACGACCGCATCAAGGTGTTATCTACAATATTTGGTGTTATCTGTGATGCACATATTGTAGATAACACCTTGACGCGGTCGTTACCGGGAGCTTTAGTTACATTACATAATTCAATTATTTTGTGAATGGTAATTGTTCTTCATATCACTGGTAACAATAAGTTTGTCCAGTAAAGGTTTGCACATAAGCCTGCTGAAAGAAGTGACCATTCGCTAACTCACGCAAGCTGGTCAGCATATTAAAATAGGATATGCCACCTGCCTAGTTTATATTGTTCTTTAAAAATAATAGAATTAATTTCAAAATATAATGTTTGATTTGATTACAAAATTCTAACATTAATTTCAATTTTATTCAAAACACGCTCAAACATGGCATTGTTATGATGGTTTTAACATTTAACAACATGATACAATTTAGTGATAATTACAGTAAAACATTTCAGAATCGCTTCATTTTTGTACTAATTTCCAATTAAAAGCCTCGTAGAATTCAATACAATGAACAGATATAAGAAAAATATTGTAATCTTAAATTTTATTTTATTATGTAGTGTACTGATTTTTTCGTAACTCAGGGCTAGTTGGCCTCTATCTATTGTCCCAAATGTGTCAGTATTTCTGGGTTGGACGGGTCGTATTTTCAGCTACCTTCCGTGCTTGTACGTAATATAAGTCAATATGCGTTGCAAAACAAGTACTTAAGTTCATAAAGTATACCAGGAAATTAATATGTTCCAAGTCACTTTTTCTAACAGGGAAAATTTTGTTTCATATAGTAAGTATACTAAAACAAATTACTCGAGAACTAAGCTTTAAGAGAATACTAACAAACCTTTCTTAAAATAAAAACATTTTAAGTATATAAATAAAACAGTATTTGATTCATATATTTGGTATCGATAATAAATGAAAATGTGTTTTAATATTATAAATAACGATCTTGGTTAAATGTTTTTAAATTTATAAGACATTTTACTCCTAGAATAGCTGCTAGAAAGAGCAATTTATGGAGCTGAATCATGCCAGGGAGACAGTGGCCTTCTACATACGATATAGTGCAAAAAACAACTTAGGTTTGTTTTATTGTCCCTTTTCACATTAAGCTTCCCTTTATTCAAAGAATAACACATTTCCCCGCATTCGGCAGTATACAGTAAAATTATTAAGATAAAACAGTGATGAGGTGACTCATAAGGTAGTTCCAATTTACTTGGTGGCATGTTGAACCAACCGTAAATACTGTACAAATTATACATATTGGAGGCTTCTACGTTATTTACTACCACTATATTCCCCATCACTTCACTACCACTACTTTTTTATCGCAATTAAGGTTAGGTTAGGTTAGGTCAGGTTACGTTAGAAGGCTACTAAAGTTGATCACTGACTGTTAAATCCAATGATTGACTTATCGCCAAATGTGCTCTGTGAGTGTAAATTCTCGGAAAGCGATTAGATAAGGCCAGCGATGACGGATTCTTAGCGGACAAGGAATACTACAGTGGACATAAAAATGATTGGGGAACAGTTTTTAGAGCACTTGAATATTTACCAAGTGGTAGTGAATAAACGGAAAAAAAGTTGTGGTGGTGAATTAACGTAAAAGTTCCAAATACTTTCTCAGCGACACTACTCTAGTACTACTTTAGCACACTTTAGTTTGACATTTTAAAATAGTTAAGCATACGAATATTACAAATATTAGTTTTCTTATAGCAATTAGCTGTATGCAATATAAATGTAAGGTAATGACAACAAAATGAATTATGTGTGGGTACGTGTTATTGGCTGTCAACACAAAGCTACTCCCCACCCCAGAGCATTGTGACGTATTTCTCCACGGCCTCATCCACCTAACTAATGCAAGACCCACCTGACGTATGTCTTTGCAAGACCTCCCAACAAATCCACGTACATCTATCAATCGGATGTCTTTAACTAGGCGTACGACTTAACCAAAAGGTGTTTCACTAGATCCTCCAATCAACTTAGGATGGATCGACCGATGTGTTTTGACAGGTCCTTCCAAAGAACCCCACAAATATCTTTATGGACTTAAACCGATAGCTTAATTTTCAAGACCTTCCAACCAAACCTGCACTCACATTTTCATGCCCAAACTATCGTATACTTCTATATTTATATGTATTTATCTTTAACTTGAGATTTATAATAGTTTAGGAACTAACAGTCTTTTTTGATTACTATTTACTGTAAAAAGTTATTTTTATCTAAAATTGCTGATGTTAAATGGTCATCTATATGTTAAAAATAAGGTAATAAAGTATCTCAGTATAATTAATATACTTGATATTTGACCACAAAACTGGTAAGACTCGTCTTCTCGGTTTAATTGTTTTAGTTGTCCCTAGTAGTGGCACATCTTCCAGGCGCCAGTCGCCTCGCTCTGGTGTTCACATTAGCTCCGGATGTGCATGAGCGCCAACTAACACTTGGCTAGAAAGTATATTTGCCTTGACGACACTCCTTTGTTTGATCTAATTTTCACAGAACCTTTCGACGTTAAATTACCGAACATAAGAGGTATATTTTTGTTTCAAAATGTTTTTCGTATTAAACTCCAGTCGTAACGATGTTCTTAGAAGTACTGACTGTTTGATTTCTTCCTGCTTGTCGTTATTAGTTTAACATTTTATGGTGAAATTCAAAATTATTTCTTACGAACTGACTCAGTAATTCGTAAAATAAACTAAAATAGGTTTAAAAAACTTTTTAAATTAGACATCTACTTGAGACTTTCTTTTATCAAAATTTATGAACCAACCAATTTTAGCTGAGTAGACTATTGTAAAAGCATGTAATTATTTTAATATTATAATATTATAAAAGTATAAAAAGAAGGTGTAATTTTACCAGGTGAGGTTGGGGCTATGAAGCTCTTTCTAACACAACATGGGGACCAACGGCTAAACAGTCTGCAGAGGTAGTCACCATATTGGATTTATATCCTATAAGAACAATGTGAACTACGATAGAGCGTCATGACAACGATACGTCGGAAAATTAACATTTTTATATCATTTGACAGAGTCTAGTAGTGATTTTTGTTTTCACTTTGGAACATGTTGATTGTTTCTTTATATTTTCGTAAAGATGATAAACTAATAAACTAAAAACGCCTATATTTTATTCAATCAAAAATGAATGTTTGTTTTAGTTGCAAAATGGAACCACTATTTAGTTTTACGATCTTTAAAAAATAAAAAAATAAAAAACACCCCATAAGAACATGGACAAACGTCTTGTTATCTTGTAAATAGTGTTTATAGCTCCCTGACGTGGTTTTCTTTGGAAAATATAGATTATTGATAATATTCTGAAAAATCTTTGTCACAGTGATGTATCACGCTTAAAGTTGCTCTTACCGAATCTCTGGAGCTAAGCGCAAGGACGAGATCACTCGCGGTCAACAATAAAATACTACGCTAGATGGTGCTTGGTGGCGTTAACTTGCAATTTATTTTTTAGCCTCAATGCCAGTGGGAAAGGCACTTAATATAAATAAACAATAAGAAAAGTAAATAAATGAATAACATTTTATTGTATACTGTATGTTAGAATAAAATACGACAACCTCACATACGAGGAGACGGGAAGGTAGGAAGGTGAGTTTTTGGGTCCAGGTCCCAGATAGTTCATAAATAACAATAGCACTGAGAGGTCGCTTTCACATAGCCGCAGCGAACGCCTCAGTGGCAGTTATAAGTAGATTACAGCTGGTGTACATAATTATACATCTGTAGTAATATAACTAAGTTAATCCTTGAGGATTTGTTGGTAATAAAGGAGGGACTGACAAGATGCTGCCACTGTCATCGCTTGGCAAAGTGGTAAAACTACTCGACACATATTTAGCGCACTACTACATGTGACAGCTGTTTCCTCACTCTCTGTGATACAAACCAGTGTTCCCAAAATACCATTTACTTACTTGAACGTTTTGTTTTAAGCTCCTCTAAGTTGGACCGAAATTAAAGAAATTACCTCAAGCTACTAAATAAATAGCATTAAAAAGCCTAAAGAAGTAAAGTTTTTCAACTACTATTCTTCTATTATTAGTTATTTAAACTTTAAACCCCAATTCGAGTCAACAATGAGTAAATATCTACATTTAAAAGGTAAAAAATGTTTTGACCTTATTACCAATGTAGCTCAAAACATTTAAACCGTCGTTGTGAAAAGTCCCATTTTATTTTATGAAACAAAATAAACAAGGAAACAATTTCTTTTTACGTACAAAGCTACAAGCCCCCGAATAAAAAGACTTTCCTGTGCTTCATTTTTCACATGCCGAGGACACACATTTTTTGGTTTTGTTTAAATTTTTCCTACACAATTACAACCCTGAGGCGATATTTTCAAGATAATGAAAACATGTTTACTTTTAGAAATATATTTGAATGGAAAACATTTACTACATAACATACAAACACAATTAAAATATGTTATTTTTATTTTGTATACTAGAGGTAGCCAATGTATTTAGAAAGATAACCAGATATTGTTCTAAATTTATTTTAATTACTAGTTTTAAAAGTATATTATAAGAGCTAACCAAATATTTAAATTTATTTATCTGGTTTTAATCCATTGATACTGATGTTATATTCTCATATATAATGTGTTAAAAATAAAATAATAAAGTTCTATTTATCATTTTAATATAATTACTTGATATTTTATAACATTATTGGTAGGATACTGTAACAGGTCCACCAAATTGATAAATAAATTAACTCATTCAAATAAATAATAAATTATTACGTAAAAGAAAGGGATATATTTAATTGGAATAAATAACGAATGTTCAAATTATATTGGAGAATTGTTGTAAGTCAGGTAGGAAAGAAGACAGAAATATCGGTTACAGACAGACATAGTCCTGTCTTTGTTACAATCCAGATGGGTGGGCCCCTTCCAAGAAATATAGCAATAAAAACAGATGTCCAAGGGTCTGAGTGACATCATTTGACAAAACAACATTCCACAGTTGCATTCGAAAATAAACCGAACACCAGTGAAACGGAAAAGAATATTCGTACGGAAGTTGACACGACAACCGTAAGGGGAGGGGTTAGTTAGTTCAGAAATTACTATGAGAGAGCAGCACGTAATAGAGGTTAAACATATATTCCAGACGGCCTTTTGAGTCTAACCAATCAGAACGAGGCACCTAATTGAAAATTGATCCGTGGACAGCAGTAGCTGTCAGACAGAGACCTCGTGGTGCAGGCGGAAGTGCTGGAACTCTGGAACCCAAACAACATATTGTATCGGAAGGAAGGGTAGGAGAGGGGAGCTCGAGGATAGAGAGATGTTCCTCACCCCATTCAATCTTCTTCTACAGACAATGAAGGTGGATTGTATCCATCGACATCTCGCGTTTTCACACATGTAGAATTTTTATTTAGTTAACTTTGTGAAATTAACATGTAGTGTTACATTATAAAATCATTATCAATAAATTTAACTAATTAGTGTTTCATAACTCGAAATCAAATTAAAAACAGGTGTTTATGAATACGACATAGCGTAAAAAACCACGCGGGACTGCTCATCCACTACAAGGACTTTCATCTAAGTTATAGTTATAATTTAAGTTGTAATATAAAGGCCAATTATTAACTTTTTATATAATATTATTTTAAATCTTATTTTTTATTGTAGTACAAATAACAAAGTAACGAAATAATTTAAATATTGTAAAATAAACATGAAGTTGATTTAGGAAAATCTGTTTGTGTATTATATAGTCCTGCCAATTTACCCAAATAAAGATCCTGAGATAAATTTTTTAATAACAATCATGCTCTAAATTGAATTATAATTTTATTATTTAAAAAATAAAAATACAAAGAATAATCAAATTAATGTAATAACCTCATAGAGGTATCACATTACAGATTGTCACCCAAAGTGGTGATAAATTATTAAAAACAATAATTCTAATCCAATTAATTTTATTAAATTAATTGCGGATTATAAATTAGTGTAACATAAAAAAAGTACAATGTTACAATCCTTCTCACTTTTACTGAGGTTTAGTTGCCCCTAGTAGTGGCACATCTTCCAGGCGCCAGTCGCCTCGCTCTGGTGTTCACATTAGCTCCGGATGTGCATGAGCGCCAACTAACACTTGGCTAGAAAGTATATTTGACTTAAAGCCACTCCATTGTTTAACATGCAATTATTTGCATTCACTTCTCATTTAACCTTTCAACTTATTGAACATAGACTTATATTTGTTTCTAATGGCCGCTTTAAAAATCTTGGCATAACGTTAATAGTAGAGTACATGTTTCCAGCCAAATATATTTGCCTGCTTGTCGTTGTAAGTTTAATCTCGTTGAGTGAGAATGAAAATTTATAAAATAATAACTAACTTAGTAGATTTTAGTTAATTCAAACAGAAGTTTCAGTTAAAAGCAAACATTTGTTACAATATTTCTTTTGTCTAAGCACTGAACTAAAGGAAAGTAAAGTACCTTAATACACATAAATTTTTTTTACATTTTTGTATCATTGGATAAAATAAGAAAAAAAAATTATAACAATCCCACAGGGCTATGGCCTCGTCTGTTTTGGTCCAATTCCCAGCTGTGTCTTAAATAACCCCAGGATTATAAAAGTAAGCACTCCCCAAACACAGTTTACTTAGCATATGAACATTTGGTTTAAAGTACCTCTAAATTGGTCCATAAATACCAACATAATTCTTAGGTTACTAAACAAATGACATTGAAAATTTAACACTATAATTTTTTCTGATTATCATTCTGAAAAGGTTTTAACAATTTTCCCATTTCGGAAAAATGCATGTGAATCAAATTACTTATAAGATTAGTTGCTGATAAAGTTAACTGAAATTATAAACGAACAAATTCATATTATGTATTATTGCAGTCCAAAATATCCTCAATTATTCGATAAAATATTTATTAATTAATTCAGTAACACTTGGGAATAAAGAGTAAAAAATAACATCAAGGAAATTATTTAATTTTAATAATCCAACTATCATAAAATATTTCCCTGTCATTGTAAACTCTCGTGTTCTGTAATAATAATAATTTTTTAAAAAAATAATAAAAAACAGAAAACAAGAAAGCAATTTCTTTATACATGTCATTTCACAAAAACTTTCCTGTATTCTACTACACAGAAATGACGTAAGACGATTGTTGTTGTTTAAATTTTTTAACAAAATTACAAGTTACTCAATTTAGTGACAGTGTTTTCGACGTATCAAAAATATGTTACCTTCCAGGTCTATGTATGTTGAACAAATATTTCAATCGAAGTTTCATTTCATTATGCAACTTAGTGGAGTCATCTTGTTTCCCTAGAACTGATATGAGTCGTAAATTACGACTCATTTACGTATCCCTTTACTGATAAAGTCGCGTTTTACGACGCATTAATTCACGGCCGCGTAGCTCCGTAACCACTTAATCTATGTTGTTGTGATTTACACTAATCGATTCTCTGTTTTGTTTTCTACATCGATAGTAATATCCGAATGATCAGTGATTTGTTTACTGGCTGAAAATAAATCTAAATGCCGCATGCGCACGCATCATTGCCAGCTGATGGCGATGCGCGGGAAACGATTTGGCGCGCGGGCGTGCTCCAGTGTCGCATTGTTACTGTTCGTGAGTGGATTATTAATTGTTATTGTTTTTATTATAACCTAAAATGGATGATCCTGTCGGATCAGAAGACATTCGGAATATTCTAGACGATGAATACATTAGTTCAGATGCCGAAAGTGATATATCTGCAGAAGAATTTGCGGACAATGTTTCGTTGGCAGATTTTTCGTCAGGTAGTGAGGATGATTATGAACCAAGTGATGATGATGAATCTAGGGATTCATCCTACATGCTACCCCAAATTGGTACATTTCTATAGGCCTACCCAGACTGGGAGAAAAAGGAAGGCATCTGAAGATGATTCGGACTAAGCGTCATTCATCACAGCAGCCTTGTATATAATTTAGTTTTTTGTAAATAACTTTCTTATTTTTTATATTATGATGAAAATGTACATATAACGTTTTTTATTCTATGAAATGGTGAACATTTTTTATATTTAACATTTGTGTCTTGCTCCTGTGGAACAAAAACTGTAAACAGGTAAAGTAAAAATATTATTTTGATTTTATTAATTTTTTTTATTACTAATGAAAAAAAAATATTTTGATGTAAGAAAATAATAAATATTATTGCTTTTTGTTATTCTGTAGTTCAAATGGAATAAAATGATATACAACAACATATATTTTAGGCTCACTGTATATTTATTATGATTTATTTTTAAATATATCAACAAACCAGTTAAAAGGGCCTCATCATTCTGGAAAATAAGTATCATCAGTTCTAGGGTTTCATGATAAGTAATAAATTAATTGAAATACTGTTCAGATTACTAAGCATTTATTTTACATAAAAAGTTGTAGAAAGAAAATTAAAGTTCATAGTTTTTAACCACTAAAATGACCAACGAAACTGATCTACTACTGTTCATTAATGTTTAGAAAATAAACACATACAAAGTATAAATGTAATTTTTTTGGCTGCCTTTTTTTAATATGTATTAAGTTTTTTGTCAGTTAGATTACGCAAACATCTTACTTAATACTCAATGAAAAATTAACTGTAATCCCAAATATTAGAGAAAAGATTGACATTGTAAACTGTACGAGTAAATCCTGTAACAGTAATTTATTATTATTATTGTGAGCTTAAATAAAGAAAAGTATTGAAAATGTGGGAAAATATAAATTGTTTTAGTAATATAGAACTTAATTTTCAGAATGTACAAGATGAAGGTATAGTGTAATTAGGTCATTATTATTTCAAATAATTCATAGTTTAAATTATTAATCATATTTAGGCAATTCTACCTAATGTTATGCATAAGGCTATTTTAATTAGTATAAATAACTTAACTAAACTATTTTTAAAGTACTATACTTTGCAGAGCTACTGTAATTGCAATTATATAAATTTAAATGAAGACATTTTATATAAATTTCATTTTAAAAATATTACGAAGTAATCCATAACATTTTGCTGCTGTAATCTATAATCATTTATCCAGTTATATTTTCCCTGCTGTTCATACACATTAAATTCAAACCCATATAAATATGAACAGAAAGTGAAGTTAATTCGATACAAACCGGGTGCTGATGTCTCTAAGTTTGCGGCGTCAGCAAATATTCAAACTTTGATACACCAGATATGAACAAAGTTTGTCTCGTAACAGAATGTCACTCTAAATTTGTAATTAATGGGGATTTCATTTGTTAGGCAATTAAATCTTAGTACTCATTAAATAGAAACTTTTAAAATTATAATTTATTTATATGGTAACAAGATTAAGGGAAGTTGACACTTATAAAAGTTAATATGTTACTCTATTTCAGACTAAAGTATTATTGTATCGACTCATTTTTCACCAAGAAATACGAGTATGGGAAACGTTTTATTAATTAATTAATAATTGTACTACTGTCATACGATATTTACGTACTAGCTGTGAGCTATGTAATAAAGTATATTTTATATAATCAAGTTTAAATTTCAAAAAATACCCATCACATAAAATATGATTTCATAAAGTAAAAATAACAAAATTACTAAGCAGAATAATATTGTATACTCCCTAGTTTTAAAATATTAAGCTGTTATTTTTTTTGCTTAATTTAATGTAGCAGGCAACGTTGGTTTTACGTTATCTTAAGGCATTATCGAGTATTTGTATCATCATTGACTAATCAACGAACTGACCCGATCGACCACAAATAATGTAGTTAGCCCGCATAAACTAGCTCCTTGATTAAAACGGTTGTCAATTTGTTTTTATGTTGTAATTACTATCGATTATTACTTATCAAAAGTAAAATTTATTTTTTGGTAATGCATTGCATTAGATTCTGTTTAATTAGATTTTGTTTAATGCATGCATTAGATTGCAATAAATTGGTGTAAATTTATTTTACCTGAAAAGATAAGTACCAAACTATCTCATACGTAATTCAGCTTATTACTAAGCCAGCACTTAAGACGCAGTGCTGCAACCTTAGAATCCAAATATTGCAGGTGATGGATTCACTTCTCATTCCTCTGAAAACCATCATGATTTCTGGTAAATTTTCGCTATGATTGTGGACTAAAAAATTTAAAAAGTAATAGGATGTCTTATTATAAAAAGTCCAGGTAAAGTTATCGCTAATTTAACATTTGACCTAGAGAGGCTTAAGGGTGAATTTTGAACCACAACCAGTGACCGGGCAGGAGGGCTGAGAGTAAGAACGGCATCGCTCAGCCTGTCACCTATCTAAGGAACAGCCACGCTTAGTGTTACTTAACGTTATTATCTTGTGATAACATCAGATAAGTAGTCGGAACCACTACTATAGTCCGAATAAAATAACTTTGGTACTGGAGGAATGGCCACGCACCGCTGGTCTGAAATGACAAAACTCTAAGTTTTATTTCGCTGCCATACTTATAATAATTAGTAAGCGATCATTTTCAATCTAATTTTATAGTGTCCACCATGTCATATTCTTTAAGAAAAAATTATGCTGGAGATTTCCCTTGAACTAATTTTTTTTACTGTGATATTTGTGTTTAAGAACAATGTTATATTAGTGAAATTGTGCGTGACTCGTCTTTAACCTATCACTGTAGTGAGAATAATAAGGATACAATTATTTCTTGTAGATGGATGAAAGGTTAATTCATTGTGATTAGTTTGTTATAAGTCTCAATTAATAGTTCAATTATATTAATGAGACATTAATTGTTTTGTAAACCCCTGCAAACTAAGTATCCACTAACGCTAGACAATATTTCTTTAAACCTAAATGAATTGATTTATTTAAGTGACACTAAAATCGTACTCTCGTATTAAATAAAATGTTCTTAAACTAGGAAGAAAGATTCAGTAGTTTTCAAAACTACAGTATATTGTCAACAAGGTGGTCGTGATACCACACGTGCGTTGTACAGTCTGTGGCCCAGCTCTTCCCTCTTCACAAGCCCTTCTTGTCCAATGCTAATAGAAAATTAACTTAATTGTTAAAGGTCCTAAATATTAGAATTGCACTTAACACTTATAATTATATATACACTGAATCCTATAACATTATTGTCACATCTAAATAAAAACATGAAATAGTTCTAAAACTATATATCTGTAATAAAAATAAACTGGCGATTAAACTATACCCAGCACTGTTAAACTATACCCAGCACTGTTAAACTATACCCAGAACTGTTAAACTATACCCAGCACTGTTAAACTATACCCAGCACTGTTAAACTATACCCAGCTCTGTTAAACTATACCCAGCACTGTTAAACTATACCCAGAACTGTTAAACTATACCCAGCACTGTTAAACTATACCCAGCACTGTTAAACTATACCCAGCACTGTTAAACTATACCCAGCACTGTTAAACTATACCCAGCACTGTTAAACTATACCCAGAACTGTTAAACTATACCCAGCACTGTTAAACTATACCCAGCACTGTTAAACTATACCCAGCTCTGTTAAACTATACCCAGAACTGTTAAACTATACCCAGCACTGTTAAACTATACCCAGCACTGTTAAACTATACCCAGCTCTGTTAAACTATACCCAGCACTGTTAAACTATACCCAGCACTGTTAAACTATACCCAGCACTGTTAAACTATACCCAGCACTGTTAAACTATACCCAGCACTGTTAAACTATACCCAGCACTGTTAAACTATACCCAGCACTGTTAAACTATACCCAGCACTGTTAAACTATACCCAGCACTGTTAAACTATACCCAGCTCTGTTAAACTATACCCAGCACTGTTAAACTATACCCAGCACTGTTAAACTATACCCAGCACTGTTAAACTATACCCAGCACTGTTAAACTATACCCAGCACTGTTAAACTATACCCAGCTCTGTTAAACTATACCCAGCACTGTTAAACTTTACCCAGCACTGTTAAACTATACCCAGCTCTGTTAAATCGATTAAGAACTGAATACCAACACACCTCAAAGTCAAAAGGCAACTAAATCACCTTATTTCTTACTGGAGAAACATTTCTTATGTGGAAATATCGTCGATTTATTATTGTTAAGATTATATTACGCTTGGACTGAATATCCGGTCTGCATTTTCCCTTGAGCAGAGTATCTTACGCGTCCGACACAGCCTCGAAGTAAATAAATTATGAGTTTACTTCATCAACTCTTCATTATTTTTCTGCATGTTTTATTAGTGCCACAGTTTTATTTTAGTAATACATAAATAACACAGTTATAGCTGAAAGACATTTTGTCTAGCGTTCGTCGTTTCCGAGTTTGTAAGGATTTACAAAAAAATTAATTTCTCATTACTTTGTTTTGATTATTAAATGATTCTTATATCAAATTAACCACAATGAATCAAACTGTCATCCATCCACAGTAAATAATATCATTATTGTTATTCTCGCTACAGTAACTGGTTAAAGATGAATCACGGGCAATTTCACTCGTAAAAATGTGTTCTTAAACGCAAATATCACTATAAAAAGCAAATTTGTTCAAGGAAAATCTCCAGCATAGTTTTATCTCAAAGAATATAAAAGGGTGGACACTAAAAAATTAGTTTAAAAATTATTGCTTACTTATTTCAAGTTTGACAGCCAATTACAACTCAGAGTGTTGTCAGTCAAAAAAGTAGTATTCTTGTATGTTTCCTAAACCAAAAACATTACTCTGCCGGTGCATGGATCAGTGATTCATAGCAGTGAGCAATGATACAGAGAGGAAATCAGTAGTGTGGTGCCATTCGGCCATTATTTATTTTTTTTTTAATTAATTTTTTGTATTCTTTAAAAACCGTAGGCTATAGATATAAAAATTGTATATTATGAGTATGTATTAGATATATAAACTAGGTTTAACTCATCTTAGAAAGGGTCGTGTATTAATTGTATAAAATCAAGTTGTGGGGTAAAGAGAGAGCTAAATAAAGTTGCCGAGACACCAAAGAAAGCACTAACACTGAGTTATATGAAAACTAAAAAAAATTAAGAAAATTGTGAAATATTGGAAAATTTTTTCTTAGAACAACTGTTACTATACACTGGTTTGACTGCAATGATACGAGAACGTTACAGGAAGTGACTTTTTATATGTAAGAAAAATTGGGAGCTCAAGGTTGGGGGGGTGCGATTTGGATTTCTCGGCCAAGATAATCTCCCTTAACATTATCTTGGTTAGATTTAAGATACAATGGATTTGGGATAGACTAAATTAAATATTTAATCTACATGGTAAATAAACTATGCACAGAAATATATTATTACACAAAAAAAAAAAAAAAAAAAAAGGACCAACAGTTTGTTATGGAATCTAATCAAGTTTTGATATTCGGTTTAATAGACAAAAAAACATAATATTCAGTAAGTAAAGTCTATTAAGCAATAATCGATTAATGGATAAAGTACGTATCCCTGCATTATAAGGCATTTTGAGAAATAGAATCTTGGAACACTATTCCGAATTCCAAAGTGTTAGCCTATAAGGCATTGTTTATTTTATCATTAATGAATTATTATGAAAGATAATAATATGGCAGTAAAATCTATGATGCCAGCTGACTAACTGTTTATTTATAGCGTAATATTTAATATTATTTAAAAGTTGGTTTGGAATGGACGTACCCTTTAAACATTTCATGGATTATAAATTACAGACCGAAAATAATTATTTTTTTGATTAGAAAGCTAGACTTCAACTGACAGCACAATAATAAAATTTAACAATTGTACACATAAATATTTTGCAGACGCATACTACACGGAAAAACTGTGTGGTCTAAATTTAATGACTAAATAAGAACATAATAAGTTAATTTAGAATCGAACAAAGGCGAGGGTGGGCAGCTGTGATGTGTGGTCGACCATGAACGGCACCTCAAGGTCAGCGCCGACCACCAAACAAACAGCCGCTAGACACAACAATGCCCGTATCGATTAGGGTCTTAAAATATTCTGCAGACGTATTGTATCGGGAGGACTAACAAATGAGGCATGAATTGTTCTGTTCAGGGTTCTTCATTTATAAATCAATGCCAAAGAGTAAGAGAAAACTATACTTATCTGAAAAAAACAACTGTAAGAGAATCAGCTGAAAGAGGATTTTTGACAATGAGAATGTGGTTTTCATGGTCAAAACCTATTTGTAATTTCAAACCTTTTCTCAATAAACCTCAATACACTAGAGTGGCTCAGAATCAGAAATAAGAATGCTAATACCTGTAGCCTTGGTTACCACATTTCTTAAGAAAACATCGGAAAGGGGCCATCAGCGTTTGAGTAAAACACTGCCTCCCCCTCCCCCATAATATGCTAACATAATCGGATTGCTAATCGACTCAAAATAACCGTGCACTTAAAATGAGGTGCTATTTTACATTAATTTATTTCATGCATATAATCGTGGACATAAAGAGTTATGTAAGGGGTTTTTTTTAAATGGATCAGTCAAATAAAAATTTATTTAGAAATCAATGTATCGGGAAATATACGTCCCGGCCAGGGCTCTATCGGAACGTGAGAAAAAGGGTCTAAAATTGGGACTGTCCTGACGGAATCAGGACGGATGGCAACGCTGCCTGTGGCTATAGATTGTTGGAAAAGTAAAATTATTTTTTTACCTGCACATTAACTTTAAGCCAATGAACTAAATATGTTATTGGAAGGTAAATTAAAATAATAAATAATATTCATCATGAGTGCTTCAACTAAAAAATATAATATGGGGTTTTTAAACGTGAACTTACATATAATGGGAACGTAATAAAGAGGCTAGGTTATGAAAATATTGTAAATTATATCCATACAATCCTGGTATTAATTAGATTTTGCATTGTAACAAATATAATTAGAACCAGAAAACAACGAGATAACCTTTTCACTTTACTAAATATGAGACAGTGACTAAATGGTTAATGTGAGAGTTAGTTAAGGCCTTTCTGGAAAGTTAATTGTTGATGTAAGCATAATGCGTAGTGAAAACAAACTACCCGTGCATTCGAGTCGGTTGGATCGATTTATACTCCATTTATAATATTGTTTTTATTGTTTTCAATCTAGACATAGTTTGATGTGGAACAATTAAAATAACTGTAAATATATAACACAAGGGTCCCACCCAAATGTTAAATGTTTTTTTAAATAGTCAATATTAACGCATAGAATCCATAGAAAGTTTCAACGGAAATACTGCATTTTTTACAAAATTGCATAAAAAGAAATAGTTTTTTATTTAGCATAATACGTGTTGCTATATATACAGTACAAGTAAACGTCACACAACACAAATGTATTACAATATAAACACAAAATGCACAAATATAATACAAGTACAAAATGCACAATTCTTTTGTGAATCACCGTGGTCTGAGGAAGGTCAGCGTGGTTCACCGAAATCTATCAACATAATACGAGTATTTGTGCATTTTGTACTTGTATTATATTTGTTCATTTTATGTTTATATTGTAATAAATTTGTATTGTGTGACGTTTACTTGTACTGTATGAAAAGAAAACAAATTTTAGGTTAGTTATAAAGTTTAGGATTAGGTTAGTATTCTGGATCAACATATTATACTTAGTTAACCTAACCGAATTGTCTATTGAATATATCAGTTATTATTCTTTCTATGAATATTTTATATCATATTCGTGTTCAGGAGTAACAACTACATAAGATTTATGTAGTATATAATCTTTATTCTGTAAACATATTTTTTAAATATTTGTTCTCAAATTGGTATTCCCACCGAAAAACTATTATGGATTTCGATTTGTTGGGGTTAGTATCGACCGGTAAAAAAAATCAGAAAGGTACAGAAGGACCTCTATATTCTATATTTACCAAAAGAACGTCTGGTGGAATGTAATTGTTATTTTGTAAAACACATATAACTTGGGAATAAATTTGCTCAAATGATACTTAGTGAATATTAGCAGAAATGTACAGTACTATTCCTAAAAAGGAACATTGCTGTCTCAAATGAGCAAATACTAATTCACATTTAGAAGCCTACGCAGAATCACGCCTACCTCCGTTACTTTTAAGCAATGCACTCGACAGACTCCCTAACCTACCACGGGTACATCTTAGTTGCGCCTCAACATAACTTGATAATGAGGGTCATAAAACCAAACATCCTAGTTGCGCCTTGACCCTGCCACATTATAAGTGACGGATACGTACACATAATACCTGGTGTCCTCTTCCATCTACTATATACAAATAATACACTCGACGCACACTTTAAGATCCACACTGAACATACATACAACACTCAAGTACTACATCCATTCTACGTGCACACACAGAGTGTGTTGTTTATCACGCAAGGTGTACGTCCATCTCACCCTGCGCGATCCACTATCAACATTCTCTTTCACCCAACCTGCATACGACATTCGATTTATTCTCACATCCAACTTGCGCAACCACTTCACTAGGTATAAAAACCCTAAGTATCACGCTGATGATATTTTGCATGCTCCCTTTACCTGTGATAATTTTCACGTAATTTTCTTTCCATCTTGCTTTCACACCATAAAGTATTTTCCCACCCAGCCTACGCATTCATCACACTTAATATACTCACCCTATATTTTTTTATATTAATAAAATTTTTACTATATTATACTGATATTCACGAATCGTTACAAGCATCGTGTTTTCTGAGTACTAGAGTGGTAATTAAAAATGCTACGAAAGTACTAGTCGATGGTAAAGCCATTAACTGTGGTAAGTTTTTTGAATAAGTGTCGGGTTTTTGGAATAATTGATAAGAGTAAATGTGTGTTAGTTGGATAAATATCGCTAGCAGTAGGTGTGCCTTATGGTTGGAATGTCTGATAACAATAATCAATTTCTTGGAAATGTGGAGGTTGGTTCTCTGTAACGCAGGTAGAATTAACGTTAAAAAAAGAAGGAGTATCAGATGGTTGGCAGTTGTAGATCTCAGTTTGTTGGATTAGTGTTAACAGCAATTAGTGTTAACAGCAATCTGTGTTGGTTTATCAGTAATTGTAAAATGAATATTGACTGGCAGTATTTAGCATTAAGTGAAGGATGGATGAAAAGTTCAAATACAAAAAAAAAAAAAAAAAAAAAATGATACTGACTAAGTAATAGTAGAGATTTACCAAATATATATTATTGGGATGTATGTTAGAAGCAGTGTCTTGGATGTAGAAGAACTGTAAAATGCATGTTGGTAGTGAGAACGTAAGTTGAAAATTGTAAGATGGTGGGAAGTTAGTTATGAGCAATAAGTTTGGCTCTCAAATATGTACCTAAATACGTTGTGCCTAAGTGTGACCTTACAGTCAAGGTCAACATTGACAGCCACACTCTCCATTGTATGATGTAGTATGCATACATAATACCAGACACTTAGGGTGAACAGGCAGTTAAGTAAGAATGTGGAAACCAGTTAAGTGCACGTGAACTTGAGTGCCTCGTCAAGGTCAGAGTTGCCGCTCTAACAAGCGACATTGTCTGTATCACTTGAAGCATTTAAGTGTACCGGCAGACGCACTGAAGTGGGAGACCTGTAAAATGGCATTTGAATAAAGCTTTCAAGAGCATGCCACCATTTAAGAGACGTTTTAAGAGTCCTTGTTGTTTTATCGAGTCTAGACTTCTGTATTTAAAAGTTCGCTCTTATCTAATGAAAAGTTGGCAATAAAAAAAGTAAGCAAGGAAATTGATACTGGTACCTTTGTAATGAATTGATTGGTTCTAAAAGCCATCAATTTATATTTGTTGTAATTAACTATCTCGAAATAAATATTATTTTTAAATGTACTGTACTTATTAAATATAGATTTGCATTTAAAGCTACCTTATTTAAAAATTGTAATCTACATAAAGTAAAAAAACGTAAATTAACTAAAATACGTTACTTAAATATCGTATACTTTTTAAAATTCTTCATCTAAAATAAAACAAAGTAACTTCTCAGAGTACTGTGTTAATGGTAACCGCACGCTAATCAATTTTAAGCTACACTTGTGTTACTTTTTAAAAAAATACCACGGTAAATGTAGGAATGGCTGGGAGGTTAATCACCTCTGTAAGTATACGAGTGGGTGGGAGGGTAAATACCTCCATGACGTATGGGTGCGTGGGTGGGAGGATAAACACCTCCATGCCGTATGGGTAAGTGGGTGGGAGGGTAAATACCTCCATGCTGTATGGGTAGGTGAGTGTGTGTTGCCGAAAAGAGATCAATATTGTAGATAACTTCAGCAGAGACTAATGGCTCAGCACCACGACAGAGTAACGGTTCAACAACCCACGACGGCTCGGCGCCTTGTGTTGACAAACCTAGTCAAGACGACAACCGTTGTGTAGGTCAACATCTACTGAACCTTAATCTGCCTCATATAAATCATTACTGAGCAATGTGATGATTGTGGTGGGGAAAATACTCGTTTTACAGACGGAAATATCCGAACTCCTCCGAGATTAGCCGATTGTGCAGCAGCATACTTTTTGCGCAAAATTCCTGTGTTACTGTTGCTAACAATTCTTCTGTCGTCTTATCAGTAATTGACAATAATTATCAAGTAATAATAGTTGTCTGCTGTATTATCATTACTGCCTGTCTCTTGTTACTTTTGAAGTTTGTAATGGTAGTGAATCTTAAAGCGATTTGCTTTGATTTTATTTCCAACATATCCATGTAGTGCAACAGTAGTTCTGTGTGCCTGATGAGTACTGGTTGTTACTTGTTTACTCTATCGGAATTAGTTGGTTTAATATTATTAACCATATATTGGTTTTTTGTATATTTTATAATATTATGTATTGATAAAGGCGCCTAGCAATATTTACATTTAATGACAACATTGATATCTCTCGTATGATGGTAACCAGTTGTTTGTTATAGCCTACATCAAATCGAGTTAAAAAAATTAGTCCTGTATATAAATAATTCCTTACATTTAACTTCATTTAATGATAAAAACTGCTATGATCTTATGAGAGTAATATTTATTTTGTTATAAAATCAATAAAGATTGCGTTGTGTCTTCTTTTAATAAATACTATAAAATATAGGCCTAAAGGTTTCTTGTTAGGCTCTATAGTTGCTTGTGTAAATATATACTGTCATGACTCCTCCATCAACATGTGAGTATTGTTCAAAACAATTCAATAGAAGAAGTAACTGTCTTCGACATATAAAATCGGTTCAATTGAGAAATTCTAGTGGGGAAATAATTTCAGTACGAGAAAATATCACATGTGTTTAATGTGATAAACAATATTATTTGAAGAGTTCATTGGATTGTGGTGTAAGATCCATTCATTTAGAGGAAGAAAAAGCACTGTTTTTATTGTTATTTTAAGACTTATCACAAGTATTTTTTAGAAAAACATGTAAAAAGGTTCGAGGAAAAAATTAAAAGCCTCACGAATCATTTGTAAAGCGTTACCAATGTTCAGACTGCAATGCTTCCTTTAAAAAAGAAAGTATTTTGAACTTTCACAAGGGAGAAAAACACAAAGCTCCTAAAGTAACTTCGTCAATAAGCAAGAAATGTCCTCTTTGTCCTTTCATAGCTGTTGTAAATGCAATAAATTGGCCAGAGTGGTTTAGAAAGTATAAGCTAGCTTATTCCACCGCACCGTCACAAGTTATTTTAGGAACTATACAGATAATATATTCATTAATAAACCATTTGAAAATATAAACTATACATGTAGAAGACTTAAATAATTGTTCACCGTTGATATAGTAAGCATCAACGACCGGTGGCCATTTCAGTCATGAGTGATAAATAATAATAAAACAAAAATACAAGTAATAAATTATGATGACAGGCACCTTAAAATAAATGGTACGTATAATAGTAAAAGGGTAGAGTTAGTGAGGACTAAAAACAATGAAACAACTAAAAACTAAGACTTAAAGATACAGAAATCAAGTCGGCAATATTGAAATTAGTCGAGCAACTTTTTTACAGCAATAGTACAAAACTATTGCTTTTGTACTTAGTACATACTTAGTACATACTTAGTACAAACAATAAATACTTGAAATAGTCATACAAATAAATTGTATCATTGAATAAAAACAATAAGCCAACGAGCCTATTTTAGGCCTATATGCATAATACGTATTTAACATGCTTATTAGTTGTTTGTATTTTCTTGAACAATGTTTATAAATAATTATTGCACAAAAAACTCCACAAAGCCTGATTGTTAAGCCAATATCTAAATGTTGATGTTTCTATGCTTAATGCATATAATACACGTTAATTGAGTGTTATTTACTTAAGTGTCTTATTTATATATTTCTGCATTAATATGACTGTTAGTTTTAGCTTAACATAACCCTACTTGTAAATATTGTAAATATATCCTTTGAATGAATATAAAACACTACTGTACATTATATTGGCAACTGAAAATGTACATTCTGCTTGACTAGAACATGTCAAGTTATTACATTTCTGGTCAGTTTAATTTTACTATTTAATTATATTTCAGTATTTAATGTATTAACCTACTTTACTATCTTTAATAAGCAACTAGATTTTTAGGTCTATTTATATTAATGTATCAATTAAGTAAATACATCAATATGAAAATGGCTGATTAAAATTTATTGAGATAAATAGTTTTAGGTGAACAAGATAAACAATGCTTATTTCTAAAATCAGGCTAACTATTATTATTCACACGAGATGTTATTGCTATACTTCAGAGTGCAAACTATTTTGAATCAGCTGACTAATAGCCCCCTCCAACAACGACTACTTCCCCTCTCATCCCCACTAAAACTACCTTATTGCTCAGTAATGATTTTATGGGGCCGTTTAAGGTTCAGTTCAACATCTGGCACAGGCTTTGTAAGTCAACACCGATTGTCGTACGTCAGTTGAGTTAACGAAATGGCGTGCAGCCACAATACAGGGTCAGGGATTTGCCTGAAAACATTAATTCCCCATGTAAAAGAGTCATGCTATAAAGAAAATAACAGGGTTACAAAGTCTTCAGTTTTTTTCCGCTAAAATAACTTGAAATTACTTGCTAACACCAGCTGACTTGATGAGGCTTTTTTTAAACTTTGTTAATAAAGATAACCCAATCATATAATATTTTTAAAAACACCTTACGATAGTATAAGTGGATTGTTTTTCATTATACAAACCGCTTTTTGTTTACCTTAAAATCTGCACAATTATTAACCTATATATTTTTCAAGTCTTAATGTATGCCAAAGATAATTTAAATTTATTTCAAAAAAGACAAAACATACACAATCATAAGACTAGAAATAGAATCAATCTGGATATTCCTCATCATAGGCTTACCCTTACAGGCAAGTCCTATAAAATTAATTGTGTTACATTTTTTAATAAGCTCCCCGAGATTGCTTGGACAATACCACGTAATAAATTTAAAACTGTCATTTATACCTGGCTTCTCAATAATCCATTCTATTCTATTTCCGAGTTTCTAGAGTCTGACTTGAACATAACTTTTTTCAATATGTAAATGTAATAGTCTTTTCTGTTTTAAGTATAGATTAATTTAAATATGTGTATGTTGAAGAGTAATTTATTGTAAAATTTTAATATATAGTAATTTATTGTTGAATCTTAATATATGGTAATTTTATTGTTGAATTTTATTATGTAATTATTTATTGTTAAATTTTAAGATAATATAGTGATTTATTGTAGTTTTAATGTGTAATGATGATTGATAAGCAAATCTTGACAGAGTGCAACTGCCTTGTTTTAGATTAGATTTGTAATTGTAGATTGACATGTCCTATTCGAACTTATGTTTGTCAATGGAATAAATAATTCTTGATTCTTGATTCTTGATTCTTGATTCTTGATTCTATAAATAATTATTTAGCTTAGCCTAAATATTTAGAATTAGGTACTCTCTTAAATTTTTACTACAAATAAAACAAATATTTTGATATTCTATAGTAAATTTCAATTTATTTTGGTAAAAACACACACCATATTATTAGTAGATCTGTCATTATTAATATAGGTTATATGTTATCTTATGCTCAATGCCATCTGTCGTAAATCTGCTAGTTACAACTTGGGATTGCTACCTACACCCGGTACCAAGTTTCTTACAGACATAATTCTCCCGTGATCTCTTCAGTAATTAACTAAGTTGGAACTAGTTCAAGTAGGTTTTACAGCTTCCAATATAGTTAATTAGAAAATACGTGACGAAACAATAATTATATTTTATATGAAATTCTCAAAAAGTACACTTGAGTTTTGTTAATATTAGGCTATCAGCCGTATACAGTATTTGGTTTATATTACTTATATAGTCATTGTTAATTACTAACACGCGTAATTTAGGAAATCGTAACAATATTAATATAAAAAATTTAATTGCAAATCTGATAAAATCTTAAACGTTTTTTGAGACTAATTTAAATACTGGCTTGATAAAATAATAAGTACCTAGTAAAATAAATACCTTTATATTTTATTCATAAACGATTGTATGGAATGTAATAGCTGACAGTACTATCACATCTTCTTCACGTTTTAATTAATAATGAAAATCTAATAACTTGATTAGATTGATAAATATTAAACAGAACAACAGATCAATCTCTAATGCCAGGATTCGTTGAGTAATTTATAACTCATACTCTTTAGAAGGAATCCCAGAAAACTTTGCTGGTATTAAAAAGAATGGTTGGATTACACTAAACCAACAAGTTACTGAACGGAAAATAGCTTGTTTAGCTATTCCCGGCATGGTCGAACAGTGTCCCACAGCTACCAAAATGGACGACAGGGCCTCCCTTTCACCTCGTTAACTGGATGCTTCGGTTTTATGAGATGCGTTGTATCCTACGTGAGGAGAGAGGTTTCTCCATATTGTGCACCCTTTCTCCTTTTACTGGCTGTCATATCATTTTGAGACGAACTACGTTGTAGAAACTCCGTGTAAAACATCTCCATAACGTAATTAGTTAATAGCCTATTACAGTAAATAATTTTATCGAAATCGAGCCTCTGAGTCTGCAACGCGTCGAATATTAGAAGTCAGGTTGTCGTCTGTTCGTCCGATCTCAAACCATTATGTGATTTGAGCAGTCTTTCCTTGGATACTAGATAGCGCATTTATTTTCTACATTTTGTTTCCACCATTCCTGGATTATTTTTTCTATAACGCAGTTAAATAGCAAGGGTAAGAGCCCATCTCCTTGTCTAGTTCCCGTTTTAATTTCAAATGGTTCAGAAATATACCCTGAACATTTATTTCACTTTAGATTTAATTTTAGTTAGTGTTTCACTGATCAATGCTAGAGTCTAAACCTTGTTCTTTTGAAATGTGGAAGAGAGATTCGTGATCAGCAGTGGAGTCACATACTTCTTTGAAATGTGGAAGAGAGATTCGTGATCAGTGTAGTGACATACTTCTTTGAAAAGAGGAAGAGAGATTCGTGATCAGTGGAGTCACATACTTCTTTGAAATGAGGAAGAGAGATTCGTAATCAGTGGTGTCACATACTTCTTTGAAATGTGGAAGAGAGATTCGTGATCAGTGAAGTCATATACTTCTTTGAAATGTGGAAGAGAGATTCGTGATCAGTGTAGTCATATACTTCTTTGAAATGTGGAAGAGAGATTCGTGATCAGTGAAGTCACATACTTCTTCGAAATGTGGAAAAGAGATTCGTGATCAGTGGAGTCACATACTTCTTTGAAATGTGGAAGAGGGATTCGTGATCAGTGAAGTCACACACTTTTTTGAAATGTAGAAGAGAGGTTCGTGATCAGTGTAGTGACATACTTCTTTGGAATGTGGAAGAGAGATTCGTTATCAGTGGAGTCACATACTTCTTTGAAATGAGGAAGAGAGTTTCGTGATCAGTGGAGTCACATACTTCTTTGAAATGAGGAAGAGAGTTTCGTAATCAGTGGTGTCACCTACTTCTTTGAAATGAGGAAGAGAGTTTCGTAATCAGTGGTGTCACCTACTTCTTTGAAATGAGGAAGAGAGATTCGTGATCAGTGGAGTCACATACTTCTTTGAAATGAGGAAGAGAGATTCGTGATCAGTGGAGTCACATACTTCTTTGAAATGTGGAAGAGAGATTCGTGATCAGTGAAGTCACATACTTATTTGAAATGTGGAAGAGAGATTCGTGATCAGTGTAGTCACATACTTCTTTGAAATGTGGAAGAGAGATTCGTGATCAGTGGAGTCACATACTTCTTTGAAATGTGGAAGAGAGATTCGTGATCAGTGGAGTCACATACTTCTTTGAAATGTGGAAGAGAGATTCGTGATCAGTGGAGTCACATACTTTTTTGAAATGTGGAAGAGAGGTTCGTGATCAGTGTAGTGATATACTTCTTTGAAATATGGAAGAGAGATTCGTTATCAGTGGAGTCACATACTTCTTTGAAATGTGGAAGAGAGATTCGTGATCAGTGTAGTCACATACTTCTTTGAAATGTGGAAGAGAGATTCGTGATCAGTGGATTCACATACTTCTTTGAAATGTGGAAGAGAGATTCGTGATTAGTGTAGTCACATACTTCTTTGAAATGTGGAAGAGAGATTCGTGATCAGTGGAGTCACATACTTTTTTGAAATGTGGAAGAGAGGTTCGTGATCAGTGTAGTGACATACTTCTTTGAAATGTGGAAGAGAGATTCGTTATCAGTGGAGTCACATACTTCTTTGAAATGTGGAAGAGAGATTCGTGATCAGTGAAGTCACATGCTTCTTTGAAATCGGCAAATGTACAAACAATATTTTTGTTATAAATCACTTGATTTCTAAGGATTAGTTTAAGTTTAAAATTTGCTCCGAGCAAGATCTGTTTGATCTAAAACCGGCTTGGTATTCACCAATTTAAGGTTCTATCTGTTGATGGGCACGATCAAGAAGGCATTGAAAGAGAATAATTTTAATTTTGACTGGAAGTTTTGTTGACATTAATTCTGTCCCCTGTTTATGTAATGGGTGAATAAGAGCATTTTTTTCTGCTCGCCATATATGTTTTATCAGTTATGTAATTTGTTGTATAGATTTGGGGCCTGTTGATTTTAAATGTTTACAATTCCATCCACCAGATGCTTTATTGTTTTTAAGTTTTTTAAATTGCCTACTTATTTCGCCTTCATCTGGTTCTAATTAATCTGTGTTGGTATTTATATTGTTAAGTGATGGAAATTTGAAATAAAATGAAAATTGCCTTTATTTTTGTGGTGAAGTCAGAACTATTTATTCCTCTCTACCACTTAAAAAAATGTTGTTAATTAAGATGTATGATAAAAAATCCAAAATGTTGGAAATTTATTAAATGGTTTAGATAGTTTAAAAGTTTTTCAAAATGTTTAGCAAGTTCTCAACAGTTTTCTTCATTGTAAAGAGCTAAATTATCATTTTCTTTTTTTAAACCATACACTTTGTGGTTGATAACCAGTTAATTTTGTTCGAAATGTTTTGTAAAAGTTTTAATTTATTTTTTTTAAGTCTTTTGCAATACATAAAAGTTTATCTTTTTTTTTGTTGTCTTTTCGTCTGTTTAGTTGATTTAGATGTTTCGTTTCTTTTATTCAATAAAGTGTTGTACGTGTCCAATTCTGTTCTGTTAATATTCCAATTCTCAAATACATCATGTCTACAATTAAGTGTAACATTAAAGACATTCTTTCACCAGTGATATTTATGCCATTATTTAATCGTATTAGTTCTTTGCCAGTTTTAATGACTTTTTTTATTTCCAACCAGTTGTTTGTACAAAAGTCATGTTCAAATGCAAAGTTTATAGTTATTTTCCTAATGTCAAATTTTGGAATAACAGATTTATTTTAAAACGTTTTTGGGGAATAAGCTTTAATTTTATTCATGTTAGGTAATGATTTGAGTCAATGTTTGCTCCTTGTCGGACTTGTACATTTTTAATCTCTTTGTACGTAATTTGGGTACGGTATCGCTTCATGATCAATTTGAAATTTTCCCAAGTATGAGTTAAGGCATTGCCAAGTTTTTTATTTAGAGGGCGTCTTTTTTTTAAATTAGTTTACCTAATTTTAAGGTTGAACATTTTGCAAAGTTGAAAAAGTCTTTACCCAGTTTGATTTGTCTATTTGAGGGCCGGTAAACTTTTTATTTTTAATATTTTAAGGATTGTATTTTCTAATTTCTCCCATAGTTTGATTACTATATCAGGATTAGATCTATTTCCTTCATTAACTGGCCTGTGTACATTTATTAAAGTGTAAGATGAGTTTGCACATTTTAGTGATAAAGTAATGACTAATGAATTTATGATGTTCTTGGAGGTTACAAATGCAACACCCAGGTGTGGAGTATTTTTTACCATTCTTTTATTAGTTTTACTTTTAAAAAGTTGATAATTACAAAACTCCATTTTATTCTCATCTGTCATTATTGTTTCTTGGAGAAGTAAAATTTGAATTTTCTGTTCATTTAGTGTATTTTTGCTAATCTTAAAAGTTTGCCTGTAACAATTTATTTATATTAAATATGAAAAAAAAGATGTGTTAGTTTTTAGCTAGCAAGAGGACTCCGACTTCCTCTGATTGTTTACACTGCATTTCAACCTAGTCGCCCAAGAATCGGACCGACTAGCTGCACCAGTAACACTACTGGAGAGAGTCTTGGTTTCCTCCTGGGGTAATTTTGTAACTATCAAAATGCATCATGATTGTACTTAGGATCTTGGAGGGGTTGAGTTCGAAATCCCAGAGTGTTAAGACTGGAGGTATAAATACCAGAATATAGATCCAGTCGTACCACTGGTATTAAACCCTGACCATTTTGCCGCTTGATAAAAGTCAGAAGCAAACATTTTTTTTTACTTGATCCGGGGACTGCATAATTAATTAACAGATATCCACTATATCTGAAGGACGTTCACTATGACCCTTCCAATCCGTTAGGCAAGTGCAGCTACATAGATTTGAATTTTAAATTTTAAATCTTGGATACTGGACTCCAAGTAGTTTTATTAGTGTCATTTTCCTTTAAACAAGTTTTATCATTAAAAATTTATATAGACATTTTATGGATGGCAAAATTAAAAATAAACCACGAATCATCACAAGTGTCATCCATAAGCACAAACATACAGTCGACTGAATACAGTTAATTTATTTGTAAAAAGTTTCACGAAGCGTACTGCTTATTACAGTGTAAAAATCCAATTCGACTAAAACTACAAATTTTACAGAACATTGTGAACAAAGAGTAGTCATAAAGCTTTCCATTGGCATTCTCACAAAGGTGTCTCGCTCGAGTTGAGTCTCCGAGCGTGATTGCTGGCTGCGAGTTAGTCTGCCATGAACAACAGCTCGCTCGCTTCAATAACCCAGTTGATGAACATTGAACAATTACAAGTCCTTTGACTGTTACTGCGAAAATTTTAAGGATATAACTGTTTTTAGAATACAAAATAAATATCTAGTTCTGATTAAAGAAAAAAAACTCCTTTACTCACAATTCATTGAAGTGGCTGAAAATGTCTGAACGGTAAAATATAGTCTTTCTTTTACACACGAAAGATAGACACCCCTAAAGAAATGTAACTATAATATATAGCGGATCTAAGAATAAACTAAATATCGAAAGAGTGTGATGCATTTTTATTTTTTATTGTACAAAATGATTGGAGTCACTAAAGTTACGCTTCATTAGTGGAAAACAATACATTTGTAAAAAAAATACAAAGCCTGTCTACGCTATTTATTTATTTCACAGGGGTTATGTTTTACAATAATGTATTTCCATGTCTACTAGACTTTTTGGCAATAACCATACATAACAACTATTTTGCAAATAATATCAACGATAAAGTTTAACTTACATGCATTGATCTATTGTACTTATATGTAATTATCTACAACATTGTGTGAATGTGTTTTAAATCTTAGCTTATATACAGTAAGTGCCTAACAATTTGGTGTTGAGGAAATTACGAAATTCCCGACGATTGGGGGGCGGAAGGAAAACATGATCTTGGGATCTTTAACAGACAAACTTAAAGTAGGTTAGGCTAGAATCGATCTGATGAAATTGACATGCATTAATCAAAATACTAAAATAAGCCACATAAATAAACTTAATAAAATTACTAAGAGTTTTTTTATTAAGTTAAAAAATATGTAAGATAATCTGTAAGACAAAATACCAAAATCTTCATGTTTTGATTGTTTTCCCAATTTTTATTAATTTAATTTAATTTTAACAAACAGAAACAAAAAGGAATGTGGAAATTAATTTAGAAAAAAAAAAAAACACTTTGTAAAAACCCTACTTTATTTATGATTGAATTTATGAATACCAACTGTTCATAGAACGTAAACACCAGCCTTCCCTTAAACATCTTATTCTTGAGTTTTTAATTTTTGTTTACTTGTCCGAGGAGTCAGTGTTTTATAGGTACATTAATACAACGTTCCGATAGATAAGAAACTCCTCTCGTTTCAAGTAGTCTAAATTACGTTCATTATTATTAAAAATAAAGGCCTGAAGAACAAGCTGTGTCACAATACTTTTTACAAACCTAACCTATCACATATTCTACTTAAAAAATATACAAACAACAAAAAACTAAATGCCAATAAAAAATACGGAAAATGAAGAAACAATACCATATTAACAAAACGATTAAAAAAAGAGAGCATGACCGACCATCCCTTCCACTGACATACCACAAATGATCTTTTCTTAATGGTAACTTATTAACATTTTTTTCTCATATTTCATACGTATTTCATTATTTCTTTAAACATTACCTTAAGTCTTTAGATTTGACACTAAAATACAACTGTTTTAAATGAAATATGTTATTTTTTTTATATTTTCTTATATAATGTTAAAGTTTTATATTCTGATATTCTTTAAAATGCGTCGTCCAAATGTAACTACGGAGTCAGGGGTGTTCGTGTTCGGTGGTAGTCAGGGTTCGGATGTTGTGTAGGAAAGATAACTTGCCATTATCTGAAAAACAAAACAATGATACGTGGTTCATATTCCACGTAAAACTTCAGGTCTCTTGGGTTATTGGTGTATGTATAGTGGGCTACTAACAAATGTCTCTTTCTGAATAATAGTCGACCTTAGTTAGTAATAATGACTACACAGTTCATCTACACGCGTCACACTCATTATCCCTTCATATTCGCCCATATTTCTACGTTCGCCGTCTTAGTAACAACCTTTCTCACAAACATTCATTTAAAAAGTGTCTAATAGAATGAACAGTAATGGTACCTCAAAATGTATTTCATGCAATAAATAAGTAAAATTATATATTGGTGACTTTGCTTGTCATAGAGGATTTTTGTACTAAAAACTGATAATAATGTAAACGTATTTTGATAAATTATATTAAAGTAAAACAATTGATGATTGCATTTTCGTCTTAATGTGCTGTACATATCAATGGTAAATAACGCTGAAACTGGGTGAACGACCATAATCTAAGTGAGTCGACTTGGTGACCTCGTGGCGGCGACTTACAAGGAAGAGGCTGATTACAGGGGTCAGACTGATAACCCACTTTCATCGCCAAAATAATACAACCTCTTCCGGGTAATACTAATCTCAATTTCGGCAGATATTTCTATTCGGGTCGTATGTCTTTTTTAATGAATTGCTATAAATCTTCGATACTATATTGATGAAATATACTTCATATACTTATTCCAAGAAAAGCTTTGTCCTCTTGTAATTTGGACACAGCCTTGCTCCAAGTATTGGCATACGTCTTTAAAAATGTTGTACATAATACAAATATAACAATTTATATTTATTAGAAATCTACCAAATCTATTCATATCTCCAAATTTCCTCACCTGATTTGAATCTGGAAAGTGTTTTTAAGAATTCCTGTTTAAGTAAACACAGCAAGGAGTGAATTAACGTAAATTTAACTGAAAGTTATACGTCGTATGTACTGTTATTTAAGTTTTAAATATTTTATACATGCTTTTAAACTGTTAAGGATTGTAATATATTGGCACACATATCACCATTGTGACATGGTGGGGTGTGGTACTTCCTGCCAATCTAGTAGATATTAAAAAGTGCTTGTACGACATTTAATAAGCCTGCTGTACGACATTTAATATTTGGCCTGTAGGTGGAGCCAGATACTTTTTGGAATGTGGCTCAGAAGAACCCAAATGCTCCTTCCGGAACCATCTCAGCATTTCCTGAACCTTCTATGCTTGCACCAGCGCTATGGAAAAAGGACCATTCAGCAAACCAGAGTCAGTCAGTTCCAGTCCAGTGGAAGTTTCTGCTCAGCTTGATGTGAAAATGAGAGTCAAGTGGCAGTGATTGATGATAATTTCACAAATTGTGACATATATTGTTAAAAACTAGCTAGCGTGTGATAAATGGCATTAATTATTGTACATTATTTTGGTTTAATATCAAGTATTGAGTATTGTCATTCTGGTAATATAACTCTGTAAATATCTCGTACTTTGTAATTTAATAATTAGAAAGTGTGAATAACAGCACAGTTAGTAGCAAATGGAATGTCCTTATTATTTAAAGCCTTGTTGAACGATAACAATAAGAAAATGACAACTTAAAAGATGAACAGTAACATATTTTGATGAAGGCGTTGGAAAAAAACAAATTTAAACTATCAAGGTACAAGAATACCTTAAAAATATCATCAAATTGTTCAATCTATGCACATATAGCATTAGAAAAAGTTTATTAACCACATTATCATCAATATAGACCAAACTTAAACGTATTAATATCCTAGATTCATAATGGGGCTTTTGATATGAGCCTTTCAATATTTAGAAAATATAAATATCCAAAATAACTAGGCTTAAACCTATATAAAACGAACTGAAGTGATATCAAATTTGTTTATTTCTATTTATACTATGAGTATAATATTATGTTTTATAAAATTGTTTCAATTCAAACATAAAATACAAATTAATATGTATAATTATACTAGATTTAAGTAAAAAAAAAACTAATACAACAGACAAAAAAAATAGTTGAAACCATTGGCACATATGTGAATGTTTGTTTGTGGTTTGTAACCTGTTTGTGACGTGAGACACTTTTAATTTGTTTTTTTCTTTACATTGACATTCATCCCACTAGCCCAATATTATTTATTTTTATATGTAACATGGAACATTACTACCTAATTTGTTTATTAATAAATGCCTAGTATTTATTTCTTATTGGTTTTTCTAATTTAATCGATGATATCGTTTAAACTAGTTTTTTTATTTGAATAATTTTAAGTAAGGCAACTAACATCAAATAAGTCTCACTAAAAATTAAAAACTTAAAATATGCTAGGCTGAAAACATTATTCATTAAAATACCAACAATACGAGATATCAAACACAATTTTTCAGAGAAAAATACGCGAAAGGTTTTTATTTACCATATAGTTAAGCATTCTCGGTTCTAAGCGAGAATAGATCAAACTAGGCTGATCATTGTATAATAGGTTTACTCGATTAAAATATAAAAATCACCAGTTAAACAAATATTCTACATTACTTACGATACTATATAAAACATACCATAAAATGAGAATAATAATAAAAGAGGAGTTATAAAATATTTCAACGATTCATTAACGTGTAGTGAATTCACTAAAAAATATATAACCAGATTGATGTTAAAGATAGGTCACTTAAAAATTTGCATACTGAAAGCACTGGCGAGAGAGAGAGAGAGAGAGAGAGAGAGAGAGAGAGAGAGAGAGAGAGAGAGAGAGAGAGAGAGAGAGAGAGAGAGAGAGAGAGAGATATGCGCTGAGTGGTGGAAGTGAGATAGATAAATACTCTTCCCCATTTTTCCCCAGGTAGACGATAATCCACGTGCTGGCAGCACCGTAGTAAACTTCGTTCACTACGTGATTAGCAACATTCACTATTGGTTGGTTTGATTTACACTAATGAATCAAGCTTAGATATATTACATAAAATAATTTGTTACAACGTAACAACAATAAGTAATATAAAAACACAATGAATAATAATTTTTTAAAACTAACTAAACACTCTTGCGGAATCTTAGAACTTAGCCTTAAGCGGCCGGTGTCATAACTAGAATCTACAGGTTCCGGTGACAACCGCGTCAAGGTACTATCTACAATATTTACAAGATGACCAGACGTTTCGCCCATACTGTGATGTGGCATCCTCAGTGGTTTCTCTGAGACTGGTCCCCATACACGTACAGTGGCACTGACCCACCCGCCCACCCACACACGTACAGTGGTTTTGAGAACTGGTCTCAGAGAAACCACTGAGGATGCCACATCACAGTATGGGCGAAACGTCTGGTCATATTGTAAATATTATAGATAGTACCTTGACGCGGTTGTCACCGGAAACTGTAGATTCTACTCTTGCGGAAGTTTAACACTTTAAGTGGAGTTAGTTACGCCCGTGTTAGATGGCAATGAAGCGATGGAACATTCCCTTCACTTAAGAAACCCTTATATGCGCTAAATATAACACTCAGCCAAATTATGGTAATTATATTGTATTTAATAATCAATTATACAAAAATAAATAATATCATGTTACTTGATAAACCAATAAATGTGTTTTATTGCTTGTTTCCTTAGAGAAAATCAATACCCATTTGTGCAGTCAACACATCAATTCCGTTATCTACATAGCCGTGTTTTACAACATTATGCAGAGTTGTTAGGTGGCGCCAGCCTGGCCAAGACTACTTTCCATTTTGTTTCAGGATCTCCGCTCCAGCGCCTGTCTTATCAGAGAAAGTTGCTTGTCCAGTATGAATATGTACTGATGACCTACCCAATCTGAGGGATTATAAATGTGTTGGTGTTAACAATTTATGTTAATGGCTTTCAAGTAAATATGAAAATTGTGTGTCACAGATAATGACACATTTATTGATGATTAAAAGGAATACTATCGGCACTAGTGGCTCAGCGCTGTAAACCAGCTACTTAGGGACGTGAAGATTTTAGGCTATAGGTTCTCTTTATGCCAAAATGGCGTCGGTTCAATGGTTGACATCAGCGTGGACAAAGGTCTTTGGTGTCAATGTTGGGTGGTAGTCAGTTTCCGGGTGTTGTGTAGGGGAGATAACTGAGTAACAGGCTTGCTAATTAGCTGAAAATCAGACCAATACTACAAGGTTCAGATTTCTCGAAAATGTGTAGGTCCCTTAGTTGGCCTGTCTTTTAGGCTATCAATAAATGGCCGTTTTGAAACTAAGTTAGTATCCAGACTACACATGTTCTTTACACCCGTCCTCAATGTCATCTATACTTCACTCACGTTATCATTCATATTCGCCTTATATTTAAGAATCTAAGACAACACATGCAGATATGACTTTGTAAAAATTATAAAATCAAGGAATATCTATATATAAATTTGTTTATAAATGTAAGTCATAAACTGTTAGTTATTATTAGAAATATTCATCTTCTACTGTACTGGGTCTCCCCCTTACGCTGTCTGAGAAGTAAGGTTAAAGAGGAGATCGGCCTATCTTTTTTTTTTTGTAAAAAAAGAACGTAAACCCAGATTACTGTTGACGCAGAAATTATGCGCACCTGAGTTTGAAGGTTGTTTTCTAAGAAACTAAAAGGCCTTTGAAAACTTCAATCACACCATTGTTTTTCTTGTTAGATTTTGTATTTTTTCAGGTATACTTTACTTCAGATTACTTTTTTCAGGTAAAACATTATTGTTTGTTTTAATAAGTGTTATCCTAGTTGAAATGAAAAAAAGTACCTACATTTTAACTAGTTGCACTGTACATCAACTTTATACCAATATAACTAAAAAGTATATCAATGTATAGCATTTACATTTTAGTACGTGGTTGATAAAATTGTTTTCTATAAGTTTCATAAGTTTTAGAATTTAAACTTTTCAAGAAAAATATTCTCTGATGAATTCCCTGAAACATTGTTTCCTTTGCTTCTAGAGGCTGTAAAATGAAATACTTTGTCTTGTTGTAATCCTTATGACATTTATACTTAGGATACAATAATATTATATGCTTGAATAAATTCTGTGATTTTATATGATTTAAATCAATATAAATTTATCAATTTCAATTATGTTAAATTGATTTATAGTTAGGATACATTACACATACAAAAGTAATGTATCGTAACTAAACATGTCATAAGGATTACAACACCAAGTAATTAATTTTGCGGCTTCTAGAAGTAAAGGAAACAATGTTTCATGGAATTCATCAGAACATTTTTTCTTGAAAAGTTAAATTATAAAATGTATAGAAAACATTCTTATCAACTACGTACTAAAATATAATACCATAAATCACTGGACATTTTAATAGTAATGGCATAAAGTTGACGCACAGTGAAAAAAAGTTAAAATTCCGGTACTTTGTTCCAACTAGGATAAAAATTTTAAAAACTAAACTAAAAATTAAACTATAAAAACAATGGTGTGATTGGAGTTTTCATACGCCCTTTAGTTTCTTAACAAACAACCTTCAAACTCGGGTGCACATAATTTCTATGCCATCAGTAGGGGAAGAAATTATTTTATTAAGTTGTTTCCAAAGTAACTCTCTGCATCTACCTCTAGAGAGTTACATTGGAATCTTAGCTAACCTCTAAGAGTTGGTTATCTTAGGTCGAGGATCTAATCGTAAGATTGTCAAGTCAAATTGTCATGTGAACTCTACTGACATATTGATTCTGATTAATTTAAGTTGACCTTTAGAACATTATGAATCCACATGTAACCATAATAGGCCTACTCGGCAATAGAATAAACTAGAGACACGACTTTAGTATGCAGAACTTGTGCCTTGAACCAACCGTTAAGACCATCTACCACGATGCAGTTTAATGTTGGTTACTGGTTTAAGAGGGAGAAAGCAGTACAATACTAATACTAATTATAATATATGAATGCTATTACATACGTACATATCCTCTTCCGGTCCAGGGTCACCACCGGGTCTGGCCGCCGACTAAGTCTCTCCATCTTCTTCTGTCCATTCACCATTCCTCTTTTTGTACCACATCCCAGCACACTCCTCTCACTTCCACTTCTTTCTTAACAGCTTGTAACCACTTTTTTCTTGGTCTTCCTCCTGGTCTCTTCCTATTCAGAGTAATTTTTCCAGTTTTCGTGGGATTCTTTCCTCATCCATTCTTCTTAGATGTCCAAACACCCTCAGTTGAAGTCCCTCAAAGTACAACCCTTCGTTCAGGTCATGAGGGACGGATAATGTCATGAAGTAGGGGATTGCCTGGGGAGGTGATACCAGCTGGAACTTCGTGTGCCCTGGTACCTTCAAGGTTGTTGGTAAGGCTCAACAGGAACCCTGAAAATGGCGGTAAAGGAAGCTGCGTCAGGTCTAGCAAGTCAGCAGTGGGTTAACAATTTGCTTTCAACACTAAAACTAAGCCTCGGAAGAACAGGAGAAATACGGTCGGAAATGTAAAAAATTACGATTGGGTACCCTGAACATATAAATGTATTATAATATAATATTAAGTTTGAAAATTTAACAATGCAGAATGGATTAGCTTTGGAAACAGAACTACTGACTAATGATTTGATTGACTGTTTGTTTATTATTTAAGGGCGTGTTTTTATTTTTCAAATTTATAAAATAAACAGTACTTATATTAGTCAATTCAAAATAAAAGAAATTCCATTTAAATATTTTTAGATATTACCTATGTAATAGCATTTCATATTGCAACAAATATACTCTAAAATCAATCATAAGCTGAACCATTCCAAATTTTCCGATTGAAAACAATAAAATATTTGATATTGGTGTAATAATTGCTATAGGACTTATTCAATATCATGACGAGCGTTATTAATTTTAGACCAGTCATCCAAAAAGAGGCTAAACCGACAAAAGGTAAGGAGTCTTGTGAAAATCAGATTACGTTCCTTAGGAGGACAGAGTTGTATTAAGTGGTTCTCTTTAAAATTGGGTAGAACTTTCAAAACATGATCATTAGTAGATGATGTGGATACTCGTGTATTTCTTATAACAACTACGCACTTATTATTTTTTTATATAGAAATAAATTGATCTCCATAAAGTAATTTCCATATCTAAATAGTCATTAAAATAGTTTCCCATAAAATATGGAGATATCTTTAAAATATATATATAAAGCTTTTCTGAAAAATGTTTAGTGATAAACAGATTGCTCCTAAAACTTAATTTTAGTTAAACTGTATAGTATTTAATGATTTTAGTTAAAATCTTTAAATTAGATTATAGATATTAGTTAAAAATTGCAATAACTAAGTGTGAAAGCAATTACAAATATGTTTTTTTGTTTACATCTTATATTATAAATAGTAATGCATTGATATTTCAATATATTTGACAATCTTTCATCATTCATTTATACCAATCATACAGTAGTAGCTATTGTTGACCAAATAGGTTCTTCATATACCAATGCCCCTTTTACACCCCAAACTCTACAACATTGTTGCAGGCGATTGGTGCTAAATGCGGGATACATTAGTTCCGATAAAAAAAAATAACTACTTTACCCGAAAACATTATGTCCTGACAAGCTATTCCTTAAATGATATTCACTTCATCCCTGCAAGTAAGGATTTACTGTGAATCCAGATGTTAGATTTACTGTAGATATCAGTAATCTGAATTCTCAATCTAACAACTTTGTAGATCGCTAATCGGAGGATTAAAAGCACCAGTATTACTGATGTTATATCATATTTAAATACTACGCGTAATATTTTATTTAAAACTAGATATAAATATTTAGATTTATTTTATACTAGTGTACGAATTGAATTCTTTTCCTACAAAATTCAACATAAGTATGTTGTGGAAGAATTAGAAAAATCCTAAATAAAATAACAGCAACAGAATATTATAATGGATGGGGAAAATAAATAAAATTATATGCTCGAAATTGCCCATGCAGCCCCTAAAGTGAAAAAATTACGTTAGTTTTCGAGACCAAACGATAGTTTTTAATTTAAAGATTTTCATTTATCGTAGTTATTAAAATAAAAATGTTGGACCAACATTTACAATACAAGTTAAATAACAGTGGTAGATGCTTAGATTTGTCTCTTAGTATGTGTGAAAATTAAAGTTATCGCTTGTTGCCAATACGTTTTTCGCGATCAGTTAATGAGATCAATATTCAATGAGTAAGTGATAACACTGTTCTTGCCGACTAAATTGAAGTTCATAAACAATAAAAATTTGAAATGTAGGAATAAGTTAAGAATACAATACACAAAAGTACGCTTGCAGGCTATTAATGAATGCCATGGCCATCATTTCTTTGGCAAAAGGCTTGGCCAGCACGAATGCAGGTGTGTAAGGTTATACTAATGAGTGTTGCATCAAAGGAGAGTGCAGTGGAGATGCAATGATGCATCAAAGTAAAGTGCAGTGGAGATGCAGCGGTGCATCAAAGGAGAGTGCAGTGGAGATGCAGCGTTGTACCAAAGGAGAATGCAGTGGAGATGCAGCGTTGCATCGAAGGAGAATGCAGTGTAAATGCAGTGATGCATCAAAGGAAAGTGCAGTGGAGATGCAATGGTACATCAAAGGAGAGTGCAGTGGAGATGCAGCGGTTCATCAAAGGAGAGTGCAGTAAAGATGCAGCGGTGCATCAAAGGAGAATGCAGTGGAGATGCAGCGTTGCACCAAAGGAGAGTGCAGTGGAGATGCAGCGGTGCATCAAAGGAAAGTGCAGTGGCGATGCAGCGGTGCATTAAAGGAGATTGCAGTGGAGATGCAGTGATGCATCAAAGGAAAGTGCAGTGGAGATGCAGCGGTGCATTAAAGGAGAGTGCAGTGGAGATGCAGCGGTGCATCAAAGGAGAGTGCAGTGGATATGCAGTGATGCATCAAAGGAAAGTGCAGTGGAGATGCAGTGGTGCATCAAAGGAAAGTGCAGTGGAGATGCAGCGGTGCATTAAAGGAGATTGCAGTGGAGATGCAGCGTTGCATCAAAGGAGAATGCAGTGGAGATGCAGTGATGCATCAAAGGAAAGTGCAGTGGAGATGCAGTGGTACGTCAAAGGAGAGTGCAGTGGAGATGCAGCGTTGCATCAAAGAAAAGTGCAGTGGAGATGCTGTAATGCATCAAAGGAAAGTGCAGTGGAGATGCAGCGGTGCATCAAAGGAGAGTGCAGTGGAGATGCAGTGGTGCATTAAAGGAGATTGCAGTGGAGATGCAGTGATGCATCAAAGGAAAGTGCAGTGGAGATGCAGTGGTACATCAAAGGAGAGTGCAGTGGAGATGCAGCGGTGCATCATCTATGGTTTCATCAATGACTAGGTTCATGTGTACACCATTAAATAAGGTAGAAGTGCCATTAAATAAGAGGGGATGGGAAACTGAGGTAGAAACACTGCAACACCTTCGGGCTATGACGTCACGCAACTTGGTCAAGTAAACAAAACTAGATGTTGATCGTTAGCTCATTAACGCAGAACTGAAGTCAAGTTAATAACGTGGTGCCTTTATTACCGTCAGTGTAATTAAAAATATGTAATACAGAAAATTAAATTAAAGGAATAGATTTAATGAATTTTAACATAACATCAATATTTAATAATTAATATTTATTACTTCATCTCACATTTCAGTATTATGGAAAAACATTTTTGAACTTATTGATTAAAATTTTACATATTCGCAGAAATATGCAAGCTTAAGAAACAAAAATTACACAGCTGTTTTAACTCAGCCCTCCAGTATGTTAAAATAACTTCTAATACTGATCTATGTGCTTCTCCCCATGCAAGTGTCACCTAGAAATAAAGATTGACAGTATGCAAAATAGCCTTACTTCAATTCAGATAAATTCAGTATTTCGTTAAGTTGTTACAAACGTAAATCAATTTGCTCATTTTATTTTTTTGAAAAATTACATGCTGACTCCATTTCATTTTTTGAGCAAGAACAACACCTAAATATTTGTTACAATCAACTCTTCTGATGTAATTACAAGAACAATTAATAGTTAAACAACGTCCACAAGTTTGAAGTTTTAAGGAAATTTTGTCAAAATTTGATAGAGGTTTTATAGAGATCTGAATAAACTTAGTTTTAGATATCTTAAGAGTTAAAAGACTATGATCAAACCACTTCTTCACTACAGATTAACTAATTTCAGCTTTTCTCTTTACCAATTCCCAATTATCTCATTTAAAAAATTGTGGTGTCGTCGGCAAACATAAAAAAACTACCATCAATATTTAATTTACTTAAATTATTTATGTAAATTAGGAATAACAAAGGCTCTAATGTGCTGCCCTGAATAACCACATATCAACTGTTTGTAGGTCACTATCTCTCCCACCTATTGAAACCACTTGCTTACGTCCTGAAAGATAGCTCTCAAACTAGTTATATTATTTTCCTCAACAACCAATCAACTTTAACTTATTTAAAAATTTCACCCTGTCTACAGTGTCGAAAGGTTAAGCCAAATCAAAGAAATTAATAAATAAATAAAAAAAATAACAATTAACTACGTCAGTTTTCATTAATATTTTCATTTATATTTTTTATAAAGAGCATCAGAGATATTTTTATCCTCTCTAAAGCCAAATTGGATCTCGGTTAAAATTGATTTGTTTTTTAAATGGGCAACTGTGATTTGACATATCTTTAAATAATTTTCGAAAATATGCTTGATAAAGAAATAGGACGAAAATACCTTTAGATGAAGCATCGTGCGATTTGAAAAGAGGAAAAACTTTAGCAATTTTATAAACCTTAGGAAATTTAGCAGATGTAATACTGAAATGTACAATATGCAGAAGACGCTTCATGAACAAGTTTATTTTGATATACTATTTATGAAAACGCTAATCGTGGGAAAACGTTAAATCCTATGAAACTAAACTGATACTATTACAATTCTCAATACACATTTCATTCAAAATTCAAAAAGGGAAAAAGAATCTAACTACCAAACAATCAGTTACTTGGTTGATTAGGTATTATTTACAAGCATCCTCTTTATTTAATAAAAAATAACACAGCACTATTTGTTATTATAATTGTAAAAGTTTTACAAGGCTGTATGATTTGCAGATTTTTGTTATTTTTGACAGTTAAGAGCAACCTAGTTGATTTACGTGTTTAATTAGCACTCTAGGGCGTCAATATGTGTTTCTAGCTATTTGGAGGCAAATATCTTGAGTCTAAACTGACTTGATTTCGTGTATACTCAACGGCCACGAGAATCACAGTGAGAGTCATTGGTGAGGAGTTCTGTGTATTCTATTGTTATATACTAATTATTCTATATTCTGTTTCCATTATACTAATTTCGCTTTTCATTATAAAGTCTTATTCATGACTAATATAAAAATTCCCTGCTCGGTTTTGGTGGGAGTCAGGGTCTGGATTTTATGTAAGGAAGTTCAGACCCAAACTACGCAGTTCGGATTCCACGTTAAGAGTCTCCACAGGATTTCATTTATGTTGGTTTTAATCCCATAAGAACAATGTTATTTGTGAATCGATATTTTTCTTTATTTATTGACCAAAAGTTATGTATGAGGTGTCATTTTGAACGTTCTCACATTGCTAATTGAGTTTGCTTTTGATATTTTGAATACATACGCGTAGTTTTGAAAAATAGGTGAAAATAAAAAATTCAAACTAAATATTTTAAAATGTTTTTCTATAAAGCTAGTTTGGAATTAACAAAGCAACTCTAACGTACAATTTCATTCCTAGCCGAATGCAATTTGTTTGGAAAAATCCGTTTAAAAATATCTGTTTAACTTAGATACGCGGGTTTACACCAACATGGCCGACAGCCTCCAACCCCTGCAGACTCTTAAACTGTAGTCTCTTAGATCTCTTTACCTATCTTGGTCCTGACTGTTGGGCTATCAATAAGTGACTTTTTCTAAGGAAATTCATCCCTGGTTAGTAACAATGACTACACTAATCGTATACATTCATCACACTCGTTCACCCATCATATTCACCCTTATGTCTACGATCGGCGTCTTAATGATGACTAAAAATAATAATGAATATATTGAGCATAATTTGTTCTAGGTTACCAGTAGAAAAGTATATGGCAAATGGAGTTAAAACATATTAAAAATTATAAATTTTTAATATGTTTTATCAGGGGAGAAAACATCGTTACTCATAGCCATACTGTTGATAAAGAGTTCTATATTGAGTGTAATGATGTGTGTATAAAATCTGGGCAATGTACAGTGTGATCAATTTCACTCTATTTAGAGATCTTAAAACAACCCGCTTTTGTGTAATGACTCAGTGGATAATGCTACATTCCATAAAGTGAAAAGATATATTCTCTCCGTATTCATTATTATGACGCTAATCGTAGATATATGGGTGAATATGAGGATTGAACGAGTGTGATCATTGTTACTAACTAAGGTCAACTGATCCTTAGAGAAAAAGCTTAATAGTTCGCTAAACTAAAGGACCTACAGATTTACGTGGAATCCGAACCACGTATTATTGGTATAATTTTCAGCTAATTGAAAGGCCTGATCCTCAGTTATCTTCCCTATAAAAAATCTTGACCCTGGCTTCCTCCCAACATGGATACCCCAGGTGTCTCTAGTTGTGTCAACGTCGATGGTAATCACTAAGTGGACGCCGTGTTTGTATTAAGAGCGCTGAGCATCTATTGCCTACAATCTAAACAACACTTTGTCCCACTGGGATAACTTATTGAATTACACACAGGCCTAGCAAAGGACGATTTAAAAAGAAAAATAAATTAAAAGGTAAATAAAAATGGAAAAGCACTATTAATACTCACCACGCACTAATTTACTCTCATAGTTGCTTAAACCAGGAACACGCAAATTATACTATTTGAGTAATCTATTTGAGAAGCCATTAGTGGTTACTTCAAAACTACTTAAGTAAAATAAAACAATAATCCTACGTGGGTATTGAAGAGTAGGGAATACTCTTTCAGGCTCGAGTCTTTAAGTCTCTCATCTTTTCGAAATTAATTTTCAGAAATATTTGCCATCCTATTTAACAATTTGGACCTTTTCCGTTAACTCACAACCACTACTTTTTTTGTTTCTGTTAACTCACTATCACTTAATAAATATTGTATTGCTCTAAAAACTATACCCCAATAATTTTTACGTCCACTGTGATATTCCTTCAAAAGAATCAATTAATTTAGCGCACGATTAGTTGAGACCTCTGTTTTTTTCTTGTCTGTGTACAAACCTACTAGCCTATGGCTGAGCACTATTTAACGAGTGAAGAAACACACCATTATCTCAGTGGAATCAAACGTTGTAATCAAAGGCCCAAAGCCTTCCTTAGCCACTGTGCCGGCAAACTCAATAACAAACAAAACAAGAAAGAAAAAAGTAAAATGTAAAAGGACACACTTGAAAAAATTGGAAAAGACAAGCATACTTCAAGAACTTGTTCTAATAACATTATAAATAAATACAGGTTTTGAGTTCACCATCCAATTGGAATCTATCTTGCTGAATAATAAATTATTTGCTCAAATAGTATGAATGAGTTTTAAAGTTTTTGTAAAAAAATAAAAAAGATAACATCCAAAGTCAGGCATAACCCAGAGAGTGAATCCAGATGGAATGGCAACCATTCAAATCTGCATACAATAGGTGTGTTATGCAAGCATACTGTCTCTTGGCAGATGAACGTTGTTGCGATTTGAGCACCTCCAACGTTTAAAATGCCATTCGTCATTGACATTGTTAGCAATACTATGTATGTACCTTTTGTTTACTCCTTATTAGTTTGTGTCCATGTGAAATCCAAAGGAGTAAGTTAAAAAGGTGTTTACATTTGAAAATTGTGTCCTTCACTCAATATTGATAAAGTCTTCATTTTATTTTAAAATATACCAAAAACCGTAATTTTCTTAGAGGGATTACTAAATGAGTTTAAATAATTAAGAACTATGATCTCGATTTGGGATCTTTTCCGTTAATTTACCACTACTATATTTTTTTTCGTTAGTTCACTACCACTTGATAAATATTCTATTGCTCTAAAAACTGTTCCCCAATCATTTTTACGTCCACTGTGGTATTCCTTATCCGCTAGGAATCTGATATCACTGGCCTTATTTTATCGCTTTCGAAGAACTTACAAACGGAGAGCGCATTCGACTGTGAGTCAATCATTAGATTTACTAGTTTGTGATCAACTTTAGTAGCCACCTAACCTAACCGTAACTGCGATAACAAAATAGTGGTAGTGAAGTAATGAACATTTTCCTCGATTTGTTCGTATTTAGTTTAACACTGTACTCTAATGTTCTTTATTTTGAATCTTTTGAGTTTCTTTATATTAAAAATTCTGTTCGACTTTACATATTTCTTCATGGCTTCTTTAACTAACCTAGATGATTATAAATAAAGATAAATTGTATGGCTAAACGGGATCCTCCAGGGGTGATGAGTGGTCTTGACCAGGATCCATTCTTGTTGGTAGTGAGAACTTTACATGTAGATATAAAACAAATACTAGATTTCAACGATGAAACAGCTCTATATCCAATTTAAGATGAACTGCAGTTAACTGAACATCCATCAAACCAACAATCCACGCTCATGTGTGACATCAGCAATCAGTAGGACCATCCATCTTACAAGACAATCACGTCATCCTCGATGGAGCTGCATGCGGGAGTTTTGACAGATCTTAACACCAAATGTAACAGTCCATATATCTTCCTAATACAACAAGTGTTGTTCTCAGATCGCTCGTATGGTCACCTAACAAATAAACAGCCACGATCAATGTTGTTTGACGCCATTGTTTTGTGATAACGTCGGAACTTATTGGCAAGTCTAACCTACTTCTGTTACCTGCAATACTAGGCCTACTGGCACTAAAATGTACTACCGGTACATGCAGTTGAAATATATTGCAAATAAATTATAAACAAAGTTTTTTATTAGTTTTATTTCTTTGCTTTTAAATATATCACTCCTTTCAAATCATGTTTCCATGTTCTCTACACATATTCCATCATTTCCAAATCAGTTTTTGCTACAAGAAAACAAGTAAAGAGAGTCGAACTTTAAACTACCTTCAACCTAGACTCACCCACCGTCTTATACTATGGAAATACCCGACATCTTGTACAACTGCCCTACTCCTCTATCACAGACTCGTCTAATCGCACTTCAAAATCATCAAATAAAAAATTTATTAACATCATAAGCGATAAATTCCTTTATTGATAGACGCAATAGAAAGATCTTTAATGTGACCGAACTCTTAATAAATCCCTACATCATATTAAGGGAACAAAGATACAATTCCATTATTCTGACTAGTACGGCTTAATTGTTTACATGAAAGCAATTATACAAAGGAATAATTCTGGGATGAAATGTAATATTCATATAACAAATTAAATAATCTAAATATATATATATACATCTTTTAACAATTATAATATAATTTTTCCTGTGTAGCATTTACAAAGATATAACAGCCAATTTGATAATATGTTTCAACCAGTTCATCATTAAAGAGGTGAGTGCTAGTTTAGTGGTTGAGATACAATCGCTCATCAATAATTCATTTTGTTTGCAGCATTGTTATGTGATTTAACAATGTACATGTAACTGATTTGGTATTTAAGTAATTTTTAATTATGCTATATGTAGACCTACAACTACGCACACAAGTACTGTGTCATTGACCTACCCACCCACCAACCCCATACACGTACCCTATCAGCCACTCTTATCACCGTATAAGTAAGGATGGGTGGGTAAGTTAATACTAAGGTATGTGTATATGAGGAAGGGTGGGTCAGTAGAACGGTAAGTTTATGGGTGGGATGAAATTTTGAGAAAATGAAAGCTCCTTAGTACGAAATATGTAAAATGATGTTCACTTATCATAGATTATGAAGTAAATACAAATTACAATTATGGTGATAGTTATAAAATATATCCGAAACTAGTAGAAAAGAATAAAACTTTGATCGGCATAAAAAAGGACTGATGTTTGAAAATACTAGATAAATGAAGGCTTGGTAAAATGTTAAAGTCAGTGACAAGTGAAATCTCCGCTAGGCCTTTAAAGCATTCAGCCCGTACTACGGATCCTGTCATTTAGGGTAATTCTGCTGAAAGCCTACAGCTCTCTCACAGGTGAATTTCCATCTCAAATAAATGTTTTCCGATTTCTGATTTTATAACAAATGTCTGCAAATAATATTATAAACTGCTTAAGATTTTTGAAGAATACGTTCAAGAAGATAATATTGACTATATTAATCTCTTTTAAAGGAAGCACATTCTTTAAATACTTGTTAGCCCATTTTTATGTTTTTATATCAAGAAATCTCATCTTTGAATTTGTGTTTAATTAATCATAAAATCTCATTGTAAATTAGTAAAGAAAATCATAGCATTATGGAAGCAAGTCTTCTTTTAGGAAGGGCTTTTTGCTAGTAAACAGTTGCGTCGTTTAAAAAATGTATTGCTGTTGTTATAATATATTTATTTAGAGAATGGTATTGACTTTGTTTTGTCACGATACTTCATAAGATGTTGGCGACAGGCACGACGCTAGCGATCCTAGCGGCCAGCCGACAGCGTGCATATGGTCCTCGATTTCTTATGGTCATAACGAACGCCTGTTACACTTATAAACATATTTCCACATATGTAATAATAATTATTAGGTTTATCCTTGAGGATTTAAAGGTATAAGGTTAGTCCCATCTGGAGAAATAACTACTTGACATACATTTAGAGGTATAAGGTCAGTCCCATCTGGAGAAATAACTACTCGACATACATTATTTAGAGATATAAGGTCAGTCCCATCTGGAGAAATAACTACTCGAAAGACATTATTTAGAGGTATAAGGTCAGTGCCATCTGGAGAAATAACTACTCTACATTCATTATTTAGAGATATAAGGTCAGTGCCATCTGGAGAAATAACTACTCGACATACATTTAGAGGTATAAGGTCAGTCCCATCTGGAGAAAAAACTACTCGACATACATTTAGAGGTATAAGGTCAGTCCCATCTGGAGAAATAACTACTCGAAATACATTTAGAAGTATAAGGTCAGTCCCATCTGGAGAAAAAACTACTCGACATACATTTAGAGGTATAAGGTCAGTCCCATCTGGAGAAATAACTACTTAACATACATTTAGAGGTATAAGGTCAGTCCCATCTGGAGATAACTACTCGACATACATTTAAAGGTATAAGGTCAGTCCCATCTGGAGAAATAACTACTCGACATACATTTAGAAGTATAAGATCAGTCCCATCTGGAGAAATAACTACTCGACATACATTTAGAGGTATAAGGTCAGTCCCATCTGGAGAAATAACTACTTGACATACATTTAGAGGTATAAGGTCAGTCCCATCTGGAGAATAACTACTCGACATACATTTAGAGGTATAAGGTCAGTCCCATCTGGAGAAATAACTACTCGACATACATTTAGAGGTATAAGGTCAGTCCCATCTGGAGAAATAACTACTCGACATACATTTAGAGGTATAAGGTCAGTCCCATCTGGAGAAATAACTACTTGACATACATTTAGAGGTATAAGGTCAGTCCCATCTGGAGAAATAACTACTCGACATACATTTAGAGGTATAAGGTCAGTCCCATCTGGAGAAATAACTACTCGACATACATTTAGAGGTATAAGGTCAGTCCCATCTGGAGAAATAACTACTTGACATACATTTAGAGGTATAAGGTCAGTCCCATCTGGAGAAATAACTACTTGACATACATTTAGAGGTATAAGGTCAGTCCCATCTGGAGAAATAACTACTTGACATACATTTAGAGGTATAAGGTCAGTCCCATCTGGAGAAATAACTACTTGACATACATTTAGAGGTATAAGGTCAGTCCCATCTGGAGAAATAACTACTTGACATACATTTAGAGGTATAAGGTCAGTCCCATCTGGAGAAATAACTACTTGACATACATTTAGAGGTATAAGGTCAGTCCCATCTGGAGAAATAACTACTTGACATACATTTAGAGGTATAAGGTCAGTCCCATCTGGAGAAATAACTACTCGACATACATTTAGAGGTATAAGGTCAGTCCCATCTGTTTAGAGGTATAAGGTCAGTCCCATCCGGAGAAATAACTACTCGACATACATTTAGAGGTATAAGGTCAGTCCCATCTGGAGAAATAATTACTCGACATACATTTAGAGGTATAAGGTCAGTCCCAACTGGAGAAATAACTACTCGACATACATTTAGAGGTATAAGGTCAGTCCCATCTGGAGAAATAACTACTTGACATACATTTAGAGGTATAAGGTCAGTCCCATCTGGAGAAATAACTACTTGACATACATTCAGAGGTATAAGGTCAGTCCCATCTGGAGAAATAACTACTCGACATACATTTAGAGGTATAAGGTCAGTCCCATCTGGAAAAATAACTGCTTGACATTAATTTAGAGGTATAAGGTCAGTCTCATCTGGAGAAATGACTACTCGAAATACATTTGGCGTACTAATTGATGCGTCCTCTGTATCTTCCCTGTCAATTAATACTTCATGAACTTACGTAAACTTAAGGTGTTATTGACCCACCCACCTTCCCATTGGCCTACAGTGGTGTTGACCCTCAAACCTTCCCATGCACGCACGATCGTTTTACCCTGCCTACCTTCCTATACACGCACTGTGGTATTGACCATCCCACCTTCCCATTCATATACTGTGGTATTGACCCTCCCACCCTCTCACACACGTACGGTGGTATTGACCCGACCACCTTGCCATACACGAACGGTGGTATTGACCCACCCACACCCACCCTACTGTAACATACTGTGACAGCCGATATCTCTTTATGTGACAGCCCGTATCCCATTTTATGACCTTTTGTTTGTTATTGAATCCCACCTAAGTATACATGGAAATGGCCTGTAAACTGATGATATCAAAATACACTGTGGCTTGTCAGCACAGATTACTGTTTAGAGTCGACCTTAATTATGTCAACCTAGTTTGTGAGCTTATGGGTGCTTTTGTACCTAAAGAACTTGTATCGTTTGTGTATTTAGTTCCTGATGAGACAGATTGACCCCAATCTATGATACATTCAAATAGGGAACGTAAACACCATCTGAGCTATAGAATGATGGTTCTTTTAAAGTAAAGTAGTTAACAAAATAAATTCTCTTTGCATCAACCATTTTATAGAAAATAGACTGATATTTTTAGATTAATTTATACTTAGCTAACAGTTATCAGAAAAAGATTAAAAAATTAAATAAAAAATCAAATTAAAAAAAGTAGAAAAAAATGTATTTTTAAGTGCTTTCTATTCAAATTTGATTGGTATTCTTTCCTAATTAATTGAGTTTATTTCATTCATTTTAGTATGAGAATGGCTGAAATATCTTCAAATAATTACAAAGGTAAAATACTATTTTAGAAATATTTTTTAAATTCTTGGGTACAAAATGCTTCATATTAAAATGTTTACCATTCTTTAATATTATCGAAATATTTAATATTTGTATATATACTTTTTTAGATTTGTTTTTTTAAACTGCAGAGCAGGATTTTTCGGTTCATTGTATATGTATATTTTTTTAAATTCTTGGGTACAAAATGCTTCATATTAAAATGTTTACCATTCTTTAATATTATCGAAATATTTAATATTTGTATATATACAGTATTAGATTAGTTTTTTCAAACTGCAGAGCAGGATTTTTCGGTTCATCGTATTTTTTTAAATTCGCTTGAATAGGTTAATAGTATTCTTAATTACATAATGACATATGATTCACAACGAGAGTATGTGTTCAACAGTTGTTGTCTGCTGTGACAAAGTCATCACTCAGACCGGAAACGGAAGTGACAGACCGGAACTAATGTATCCTGCACTTAGCAACAATGACCTACGACATTGTTGGATAGATTGGGATGCAGAAGGTGACAATGATGGCATACAGAAACGATTTGGCCATCTGTACCTAATCTAATTATAATTACCAATTCAGACAAAACTATTAAAAATATTGTTAAAAAATTGATCGTCACAAGACTGGTATTTATAAAAAACAAATTCCAAACTTCGCATTCACCACAGAATAATTAATTGTGTCTAAATGAAATATTACACCAACACATACATGGAAATAAGTTCTGTCTGTGGGATTATATATAAGAAACCCATTTTAGGATATACTATTTTAAAATATATTACTCTACTGTATAGTGAACTACATTAGAGGTTGATAGCATTAACGTTCAAATTTAAAGAATACTCTTATACTTAAGTTTAAGGACATACCTGTAAAGACTTAAAATAAAGTTCAGACTCTTCTGAAGATATTGGTTTTTGTTTGAACGTTCTAGGATGAATTTCAAAATGACGTGTTTAAAATATAAAACACCCACCCACCCATACACGGTATTGACTCACCCACCCACCCATACACTTGCAGTGGTATTGGTATTGTACTATTTGGTAATGGTATTGGTACTATTTTAAATCGTACAGTGGTATTCACCCATTCGCCCGCCCATACACGTACAGTGGTATTCAAACTGTATTTCAACTTTTCAACATATTTCAAACTGTAATATTTTATTACATCCTAAGACTGTCAAAGGTGAAACGGCAGTGAATGTAAATCAAGGCAGCTAGATAATATTAGAGGACCAACAAACAAGTCCTGCGTACTACAGCTTGTTCCTTGTATCCACTGCTGGGTATTTTACGAGAGGCCGATGGCCGATCAAATAGGTCAGTGAGAACTACAAAAGCTCCCTAACAGAAACCCTCTGCCATTTCTATTCTGTGCTCACTGGCTGTCCTGCTTATCTCTTTCTGAAATATAACAGACATATGAACTGATTTAAGAGTTTATAAGAGGATCCTACAACTTACTAGTTGAATTAAGTCATAGAGAAGAAATTGATCTTTTCCGTTAATTCACTATTATAACCATAACTTAGGTTAACCCAACATAACCTAACAAAACTAAACATAACATAACCAAAACTAACATAGCCTCACCAAAGTAGTGGAAGTAAATTAACGGAAAAGATCCGAAAAAAAGAAACACAATAGGTGGCTTTCTTATGACCACAGTGAAAGCCTCAGTAGCAGTTATAAATAGATTACTACTAATATACATCAGTATACGTGTGGAATAACCTTTACAACGTTTATCCTCGAGGATTTAAGAGGAATAAGAGAGTTACTGACAAGGTTCTGGCCCTGTCATCGCATGGTAAACTGGATATATAACTACTCGACACACGTTCAGCGCACTAATGAGTGCAACCTCTGTTACTTTCTTCTCTGTGCTCAAGTATACAAAATCACTTCTTCGAGTAGTTATCTATTTAATTTGAATTAAAATTTTACCAACAACCAGTAGGTTGTTATGCTTGACGTGAGAATAGTTTTTAGTGTTACTGTAAAATGTCTAATGAATGAATGAAAAATTTACTTCGTTGATTCACTTTTACACATACATAGTAATATGAAACTACGAGGAATTTACGTGGGCATTGGTAAATTAGTATCCATGTGATTGTGGAGCTAAAACTCAAACTATGCCCATTTTAATTGTCCTCACATTAAGCAAGTTACTCATATTAAATATTTAGGCGTAGTGTTGAATGAAAATGTTTCATGGAAACAACAATATGTCAATAACAAACGCAACGACGCAAAAGCATACGTACATTCTATTATTTTTTAAGTTAAACCTTCTATCCGACGATTTGATGCGTATGCTTTATTTTGCTTTAATTCACTCATGTTTAGTGTATGGTATAGAGCTCTGGGGTGCAGTCAGCAACAGTGTTCAAAATACCACTGTACGTGTATGGGTGGGCGGGTGGGTTAATACCAATGTACGTGTATGGGTGGGCGGGTGGGTCAATACAACAGTACGTGTATGGATGTCAGGTGGGTCAATACCACTGTACGTGTATGGGTGGGTGGGTGGGTCAATGCCACTGTACGTGTATGGGTGGGCGGGTGGGTCAATACAACTGTACGTGTATACCTCAGGAATATTCCACAGTCATCCGCGATTCTGCTGGCCACATTACCAATCCGCCACGACCTGCATCCTTGCCACCCAATCAACGACGAAATCCTGTTTGCCAATGCATTCATAACAGAGCTATGTGGCCACTACCATAGAGTGAAAAAAATTGAGTTCAACGACATCCCAAGAAGCGCATTTACAGGACATGGGACAACACACGGTGGCAATACAACTGAAAAATGAATTATTCATTAGAAATCACACAGAAATACTTTGTTGGAATCATTACACTAAAATCTAAGCGTGAACCTTCCTTGCAACTCTTTCGTTTTTTTTTCAAAATACTTCCATTAAAATACACTTTCATTTTTAAAGTTCTTAAGACATTTTTCATAGGAAGTGGAAATGACGAAACAAAGCAATTTCAATTTTATAGCCAAATTGCTTCAAAATTTACTTTTATCAAACCCATGGTAAAAAAAAGTAATTTATCGAAAAATATTTTTATTCATAAGTCCACATTTATTTAATAAATTACCAGAAGAACTAAAGCATACTAAAAATGTCAACTTATTTAAAAAAAATTAAAACTATGGCTTCTTGATAGAGAAGATATTGACGATTTACTATGATCTATGTTCATAAATCTTTTAACTTGTTCTCTAAGTCAGATTTGTATTTATATTTGAAACTTTTCTCTTTATCATTTTTTTTTTTTTAATCTTAAAGTAAATTTAATTCCTGTTTCTCCTCTTTGTTAGTAGGCCCTATAATGTAATAACACTGCAGTGGGCCGCTAAGTTTTACTAGTTAGTTTTAGACTGTCTAGAGTAAGTTTTTATGTTTATTTATTTTGTTCTTGTCATCTCTACTTGACACGATGGCAAGTTATTCCAAGTTTGAGAATTTTAATTGTTGTAATAGATTTTTTACTGTGGAATAAATATTTTATTATTTCTTTATTTTTTTCTATAAGAGAGATTGGCTGGTCTTGAAGCTAATTAATGGAGAATTTATTGAATATTACTTGGAACCCTCTCTGGGACGTGATATGAATAGTTTCACATTTAGACACAAGTTCTGTGTACAATAGATATTATTTCTGTTGAGCTTTTAAATTGATATTAAATATTTTATACAGGCTTAGTTTGGCTTTTCTATATTTTTACTTTTTTGTGTCTTCCAGGAAACAATCACATGATTATAATTTGATTTTTTTTTAATAGCGAAGTTTTTCAGTATACGCTGTTTTTTTAACACATTAATTTTTTATGCAGTTTTATAGAGACCCATATTTAATATGGTGTTATAGAAAACAGAAGTGCCCACTGTTTTATTTCGAAATATCATGTTTCTTATTGAAGTATTCTTTTCTAAGCCCAATCGGAACTAGAACCAATGAAAGCAATTGGGTTCGTTACTGGTAATGGAGCTAATCGGATTTCCGTAAGGTCTTTATCTCTGTCACTCAGCTGGTCGGTTGGCATACGAGAATCTTTTATAGTTTCGAACATTTATAACAGTGGTTTTGATCTTTCGTAACCACCTAAAAATGCTTTCTTGGAGTTCTCTGAATTTGATAATTTTTGCACTTGAAATTTTTTTTAGTTTGTATTTCAAAAATAGTTTTATGTTAGTAAAGTTGACATAAGCCAATAATGATATTCACAGAATAATTGGTGGAGGAGCAATTTGATGTACATGGATATATTGGTCAGGGTTTCCTGGTGATCGACTTCCCTGATGTTCCCCATTGCTTGTTGTTGAGTATAAATGAAATGAAATCAAATCAAATATACTTTATTGCCGTGAAACAAATACAATATGCAATGGCTTGCGTCATAAATTAGATCTAAAATTATAGTTAAATTAAAATAGTCTTATTCTAACTATTTTTAATATATTCATCCACAGAATAAAAACACTTATGAACTAAAAAAAGTCTTTTTTTAAAAGTAATGAAGTCCGTTTCTGTTTTAAGGAATTCAGGAAGGGCGTTGAATAAGATTACGGCGTTATAGTAGGTGTGGTTTTTAAATAAAGAAGTGGTATGGTAAGGAATGTTAAGTTTATGTTTATTTCTCAGGTTGTATTTTGACTGTGGAACAAGGGACTGAAAAAAACTATGGTTCTGTTTAAAAAAATTAAGGTGTGAAAAATGTATATACTAGGAAAAGTTAAAACGTTCAAGTTCTGAAAAATATTTTTGCACGACTCTCTTTGACGAATTCCAGCAACAATTCGCAATGCCCTCTTTTGTAAAACAAATATGCGTTTGGTTAATGATCTTTCTGACCCCCAGATTGTTACTGCATACGACAAGTACGGCAATATTAAAGCATAGTATGTAGTAAGATTGACTGCACTGTTTGTAAACTGCGAGAGTGTACGAAGCACAAAAATTCCAGAACACACTTTCCGAGCTACATTATTTATGTGGGAATAGAAATTCAAATTTCTGTCCACAGATAAACCCAAGAACTTCACCGAGTGTTGAGAAAATACCTCAACAACACCGACCCAAACACTGAGATCATCATCCCGCTTTCCTGTGATTGAGAAGTCCAGTAAATTAGTTTTATCAGTGTTTATGACTAAACCATTTTCCTGAAACCATTGGACAATCCTATTAGAGTTCACAAAAGTGTTGACCTCCAATGAATTACGACAATGGTTATCCATTATAATTGACGTGTCGTCAGCAAATAGACACAAATGAGCATCAGGAACACAACTCCTCAGGTCATTTATATATAGAATAAATAAAAGGGGCCCAAGTATGGAGCCCTGGGGAACTCCTGCCATAACCGTTTGCACATCACAACGACAAAGCTTCAAAGTGACACCGTCCACATAAAACATCTCGACAACTTGTTTGCGATCCCTTAAATAAGACGAAAACCATTGCTTTGCCACACCACGTACTCCAATTCTATCCAGTTTTCCCAGTAGAATTTCGTGCGGAACCATATCAAATGCCTTACGCAGATCAAAAAAGACACCCGAAGCATCCATACCTCTATCTAAGGCACATACTACTTTATTTAAAAGCGTGAACATTGCCCTGACGGTGGAGCCTCCCTTGACAAAACCAAACTGGTTGTTGAACAAGATATTATGTTGACTTATGAAAGACCACAATCTATTAAGAACTGCCCTCTCAAAAACCTTTGAGAAAGTCGATGTGATAGATATCGGTCTAAAATTGTCAAGGTTGTAAACTTCGCCTTTTTTGTGCAATGGCTTTACAATGGACAGTTTTAAGGTACTGGGGAACACTCCACTTTGAAAAGAAAAGTTAATAAGAAAATCGTATCCTTATTATTTATATACAAATCTGGTTTATAGAACGTCTCTAACCTTCATGTCAACATTTACTCTGTCTTAAATTTTATTAAAAAAGGTATTTTTTAGTGATTTTTCTACGCCGTATGGTTCAAAAATGATTGTAAAAACTGTCATTAATATGACTGCTTGATGTTCGATTCAATACAAAATTCTATAATAAATTAATACCTATTACCTAAAATAAACCAATGATTTCATTTGTAGTTCCTCATCGATTATATTTATTTAAAATCCATAACTGTAATAAACTAATAGTCGAGATGATAATGTAGTGACTAAATTAGTAATTCCGTCATGTTTATCAGTGAAAATATTGAAAATGTTTCAAAACTAAAAAGTATTGCTAAGATATTTTAACAGCTGTACAGTATCGACTTTTTTTAATAATAGTAACAAAATTAAGAACCTAATAGGTATGAAGTAATATTTTAGATAAAAATCGACTCTAAAATGTATATTTTACCTCCTCGAGAGAGCCAAGAGACGTTGAGATGACCTTGAGTTAAGACAGCGCCGGCGCCTCAGGAGGCCGTGCGAAATCAGTGATTACAGCTGTTAGGAACAGATGTTTTACATATTTTGTAATGCACTTGATTCCAACACATGCCATAACAATTTGAAATAGCGTGTTAATACTGTGTTTCAGTGAAGATTTATAAGATACGAGAAATACTGGATATATTTATTATAGAACATAAGTTATATTCTCCGTTGAAAGTTCTATTACTGCATTACATTATTCATTTATGCGTGCCACAGAAAAAGCCTAAAGCTTATTCTGTAAGATCCTTAGATACTGAAATTACATGAATTTATTTTTTTAGTTATTTTGTCGTAGGTTTAATACTTTGATCTTCTTGCATTTTTTATAGAAAATAATATTTAAGGCATACAACAAAATGTCTACGTTAGCTTGGATCTTATCTCTAGTCACAAAACATTATAGAATATCAAATTATAACTTTTATTTTCAAATATTTTTAAAATAAGCTTAAAACAAGGTATATTGTCAATAGCAGTTGAAGCAATTGAAAAAGTTTGTATACTGAAAAACATTTCTGTTATCTATAACTATGATTTCAAAAACTGAGATTAATATCTTCTGATTATTTTTTAATCGTCATGACAAACTCTTTTGTTCTTTGTTCCAGATAAAAATATTGGTCCATAAATAGCCTTTACTCTTAGTAGTGAACTTAAAAATACTTTGCCAAATATTCGTATTTTTATATTAAAATAATAAAAAAGTAGAGAAATAATATTGTCTATATGAATTCGAAAGTAAACGCCGTCAATAGTCTTAAAACAGCTCTTATTCTGTATCCTCATATAAAAAACAAATTTCAGAAATTTTCAGTGAAAATGAAGGTAGAGGTTTGTATTTACGATGTAATAAAATAACAATTTATTAGTTTTTAACAAACTAACCTCATGAAGTTGTATAAGTAGGTATAAAATCATGTTTCGCATTTAATGATTAAATAAATATAATATTTTGCTTAAAATTACCTTAGTAACCAAAAACATTAACAGAAAAGCTGTTTCGATTTATTAAAATGTCAACGATAGTTTTTTATTAAATGTCAAGCTTATTGATATGGTAAACGTTAAAAGATTATGTCTCTTAAGTGTTATTAGCGATAAAAAGTGGTATATACATAGGAAATATGGTAGTACTGTATGATCGTAAGGTCCATCTATCTACATGCCAAAATTAAGTGTCAGCTTTTTGAAAATAACGTAGAATTTTCGTCAGTCTATAGTTGAGTGACTATAGTGTACCTATGGACTAAAATAAAATATCATAAGAATAATAATGTGACATTTACGTACAGAAGACAAAGACAAAAGTATACATATTCCTTGGTAGTGATAAATGCGATCACCTCGCCTTATTCCTGAAAGGCTTGGCCAGCACGTATGTAGGTGTGTAAGGTTACACTAATGAGCGATGCATCAAAGGGAGTGCAGCGGAGGAGCAGCGGTGCATCATCTATGACTTCATCAATGGCTTTGTTCATGCACTGTCTACTAACTAAGGTGAATATGTTTGTAGTCAATGTGAAACTGAGGAAAAGGGTATGACGTCATCGTTCGGGTAGAGTAAACAAAACTACAAGTTGTTCAGGAACACCCTGAGGCAGAACTAAAGTCTATATCCATATTGGGCAACTAAGGGGGATCATTGATATGCCTTCACCAATATGATATACTGAAAGTTATGTAATTTTGAAAATGCACGGACTAAGAAATCCAACAAAGGTAACAATTATATGATCGTATTCAAGATAAAATTTATATCAGAACAAAGCACGTTGTTGATACTTATAAAATTTAAGAAAATGTATTTCAAGCTGATTATCTACAAAAATTGGGAATTTTTATTTTGGGAAATCTATCTCACGGAATTATTTATTGCTTTTTCGTGCATTGTGTGTAAACAGTGGTAAATACAGTTTACCGGGGCCAATCTCCGTAATGTGTCGATAATTGTAAATTTACGTTAATTCCAAATCAAATCAAATTAGTTTATTCAGCCAAATTTAACATAAAATATGCATTAGCTAATCAAATAGAAGTAACAGTATTTCTTATACTACTATTAAAAATATATACTATGATACAAAGTATCATAAAAATAAATCATGTCACTTCGATATCCTACAGGTATCAATAAATTCCCTGAAGCTGCATTTATGAGGTAGTTTTTAGCTGTTTTCTAAATTTGATAAGGTTTGATTCTAGTTTGAGACACAAGGGGAGACAGTTATATAGCATTATGCCATTATAAAACAGATGTGTTTTTTTTTTTTTTTTTTTAAAGAGGTTGAATGTTTTGGAATTGTAAGTTTGTAAAGAATAAGATATTGTAACTGAAGTAGTGAAATTAGACATATTCTGCTTGACAAAAGTTAAAGTTCCCATTACGTAAATAGATGGTAACGTTAGGATCTTTGATTCCTGGAAGTAATCCTTACAAGACTGGAACTAATGCAAATAAAAATTAGTTATAACAGCCCACTTTTGTTGTTTGAATAAACAATTGTTCTTTGACATTCATAACCCCAAACAGGTATAGCATACGCTAGGTGGGGGTAGATAAGACCGTAGTACGCAGCCAGGAGAACGTCAACATTTGCTAAGTTTTTTTAAACTACGCAAAACTAAAATTCCAGAAGTGAGTTTTTTAGAAACTTGGTTGATGTGTCTATGGATATTGAGATTCTCGTTGTATAAGGACCAATCCCAAGAAACGGACGCTTTGAGATGGATGAATCTTAGTTTCATCTAAAAGTAGGCTAAAATAACTAGTTCGTCTATTATTCAAGCAGAAGTTTATTAATTGGGTTTTATTTGAGTTAATACTAAGAAAACTATTATCAAATCATTGGCTTCAAAGAAGGTAGCCTGCTCTAGATTATCAATGTTTGAACTGGAAATGTAGAGAGAGGTGTCGTTAGCGAACAGTGTGAGTTTGGTAGTTAAAGTACAGGAGGAGAGTGTATTGATAAACAATAGGAACAAAATGGGTCCAAAAACAGAGCCCTGTGGCACTCCCCTCACGAAGGAGGTCTTAAAAGAGGAAAAAGGCCGAAAGTAACAGGTCTCATCTACTGATCTTATTTCAAAATATTGTTTCCTTCCATATAGATATGAGGTTCCAAAGTTCTTTGTTTGGAAAATAAGTGTATATGAGAGGAAGGTGACCGCCATTTCTAAATGGCCAATTATTACTCAATGCATAGTTTTATAATGTTTAAAAGCGTTGTGGTGTAGAATTATTAAGAGTCTGTAGATGATGTCAGCCATACTGGTTTTAATCCCATAAGAACAATTTCGAACCGGACATACGATCACGCGTGTTTTAAACATTTATTTTGAAACTAATTTGTCCAAACAATTTGTAGTTGATCAAGAGTGAAATTGCACGTTGGAATTTCTTTGTGAATTCAAAATTATTTTTATACAACAAATATTTACTTTGAAATTTTATTTTCACCTGTTCTTCATAACTAGACGTATGTATTCCAAATATCTAAAACACAATGCGCAGTATGATAACGTTTAAAATGACACCTCGTGTTCTTTATTATTTGTGTAACTTTCGTCAATAAATAACGAACAAATTTGGATTCGCAAATAAAATTGTTCTTAGGAGAGTAAAACCAAAATGGACTACAGCCTCTGCAGACTCTATTAAAAATAAATAAATACATAAAAATAAAAAACAATAAAAGGAGAGTAATTCGATAAACCTTTTTTCTTCCTTTTCTGTTTTAAATTAATGTATGTTCAGAACTAAAAAAATATACAGCCAGGATACATTATTAGTAATATATATACAATTTCATTATATTCGTTAAATAAGTAAAGTCAATATTATCAATATTAGGCATTTTGACGTTTGTTATTACTCTATATATTTACATCTTCTTACTTACACTTTCAAATGATTTGCAACATTTTGCAATAACTACTTATTGTGTATGGATGTAACTTTAATTTAAAGAAACTTTAAGGATAAAACTTTAATTTAAATGTAAAATTTTTGGAAATTAAATATTTTAGTGTGATTAAAAATGTTACTGATTCATATAATACATTGAATGCCTTAATAGTATTGTGATTGTATCATTATCTCTTATCGTATGTGACTATACAAAGTGTTTATGAAGATCCGAACTCGCTTATATTGTTCATTATTACTACTGATTCATTGGTAGCACAGGTACATCATTATTATAATTTAAAATGTACATTTTGAAGTAACTACCAATTTGCTGCAATATCAGGAGGAAGGCCCGCAAAAAAACCTCGAGTGAGATCATAGGTCGAGTAGTACATCAAATCAAACATGTTCAAATCAATGAACATAATAACATGAACCTTTTAGTACCGTTTGTGTTATGCATCTGTCCTATACAACCCCTTTGAACGATGTTCATCTTTGCCTATACTTTTAATACTGTGGACAAATTACTTGTGGACCATCCAAGTTTTTTGGATGAAAAAAACACTCTAAAAAATTATTACATAGGTCCAGATATTCATTTTCAAAATTTACCTTACGTGACTTGAGGCAAGAAAATAATAATAAGTCGTATACAACATAATTTGTTGTCTTTTACTAACAATATATCGTCTGGTTTGGACTCAATGACCCAGACAGACGTCATATTTCTCGACCTGGCCAAGGCTTTTGATAGGGTGGATCATCTGATTTTGTTAAAAAAATTACATTACTATGGTTTGTCTGATAGTCTAATTCACTTGTTTACATCTTATTTGGTTAATAGGAAACAGTTCATATATTACAAAGGGCAAAAGTCGTCAACTTTTATAGTGCAATCAGGTGTACCTCAGGGCTCAAATTTGGGACCTTGTTTATTTACAATTATGATAAATGATTTGTGTGAGAATGTGCATTCTGTAAAAGCTTTACTTTTTTCGGACGACTTAAAACTGTTTCAACAAATATACAATCAGAATGATGCTATTGGACTGCAGGCAGATCTTGATAGTGTATATAAATGGAGTGAAATCAACAAAATGAACTTTAATGTATTAAAATGTAATGTTATGACTTTTACTAGATCTAAGATTTGCACTAAAAATGATTATTATCTAAATGGTGTTGCTCTGTCAAGAGTGGACTTAGTGAGAGATCTGGGTGTTTATTTGGATAGCACATTATCGTTTTCAGTACATATATGTAAATGCATTGCTGGTGCAAGCCGAATGATGGGGTTAATTATTAGGCAAGGGAAACATTTCAAAAGTTTAAGAACGTCAATCTTACTGTACAGAGCCTTGGTCAGGTCGAGACTAGAATGTGCGGCTCCTGTGTGGAAGCCATTTTATTCAACTTATGAAGATGAGGTTGAGCGTATCCAAAAACGATTTTTATGATATCTTTTTTATAAGTCTTTTAATGTATACACCTATTTAATTCCATACAGTGAGCTGCTGGATATGTTTGGGTTTGAGAGATTAAGTCAAAGGAGACTGGTGATGGGTCAGGTTTTCCTGTGGGGCCTGGTCAGGGGGAAGGTGGATGACTCGGCCGGCTTGGAGAGTGTCTGCTTCAGAGTCCCAAACTTTGGTACCAGGAACAAACAGCTATTCCTACTGCCAAATGTTCGCACTGTTGCTCATGCATCCTTGCCTCTTTTCCAGATGATGAGGGATTATAATTCGATGCTTTCAGCGGGGATCGAAATAGACATATTTCTGGATACAGTTAGGGCTTTTAAATATAAATGTCTAATGTTTTTCAAGTCCCATTAACTAAATAATTTATTTTTCGCAAAAATTTTTATTATTTGCCTTCTATTTTTTCATATATTTAATGTAAAATGTGCCTTTAACAGTCTAGATCATTGTTGTATTTGTATATATATATATATATATATATATATATATATATATATATATATATATTGTTTCTTCTCATTGTACTATTTATTATATTTATATTGTTGTTTGTTTTGATTAATTGTTAGAATTTATATTTGTTACCTAGTGATAAGACTTTATATAGACATAGGTTTAATTGGGTGATTATGCTGTAAACCTCCCACAAGATAGAATAATGTATAAATGTATGAACTGCCTCAATGTAATTGGGTCTAGTACCTGTATTGGAGCATGAAAATAAATAAATAAAATAAAATAAATAAATAACCTAAATTATAACTGTAATCTAATGTATTTTTTAAGGGTGGGCCTTTTGAGGTTAAACTTGCGACACTGTGATCTTCTTTTTTTAGACCTTCAATGTGATTTACTCCTCGACCTATGCTCACATAAAACATTTTCTTCTGACTCCTAGTGGGCCATTCCCCGATATACCATACAACTGATAGTTAGCCTACTTCAAAATGTAGATTTTTAGGTGTAGTAATGATAATGTCATTTTATCTGTAGTTTTTCAGGAAATATTAAGCCAGTGCGAAACTTTATAAACACCCTCTACAACGTCGATGCTGTAACTTATAAAATAAATAATAGATTAAATTGTAACAATCTATTACTAAAAATAGTTTTTGTTATTTGACAAATAAAACGTTTTTTTTTTGTCATAACTCTATCATGGCAACAGAGAAACCAGACATTTTAAATGAACCTCTCATAATGTGTAACGTGGGAGTGATGCAGTCCACGCCACATCAATGTCGGCAACATCAAAGGGCGAACATGTGGTGTGAATTGCTCCTAAATGCGAATGATACTCTGCAGACTTTTTTGTTCTACACTTGCAAGCTTTGCACTGTTTTTGCAATCTGCCAGTGTAAAGTTACAGCCAATTTCAATCACGTGTTCTTCCCAAGTACATTTACCAGAGGCTTTCATGCGTTATAGTAAATAATGTGAAGTTAAATAAATTCGATGAGATAATGTTGTTTTTAATAGATTTACAACGGAGTAAATAATCTACAGAGACAAAGGAGGATACAAGTGTGTGTAGAGTATGGTTTGTAACCAAACAAAGTACTTAAATCACTAATTGATGACGATCTTACGAAATCTAAATCGAGTTAAATATTGCTGTATTGTCTTTTCACAAAACCTATAAAACATTTAAAGCAATAAATGGCAAAAAATCTCGAATAATATTTACTAATTTACTGTACCTAGGTAGATTTTATTCAGTTAAATAATTGAGCAAATTAATCAGTAAATTGTCTATATAAAGAATGTCTATTTAATTAACATATTGTACTGAAAAATACTTCTACGCTAAACAAATAGTGTAAACCGCACCAAAATAGGCCGATAAAAGCTGTTATATGTGAAGTCCCCCTCATCACTTCTTGCCCAGCAATGTTGTCAGATATAAATACATTGAAAATATTAATCAATTGTCTAAACATTTGCTGCAGTAATTTAATAAAATAATTTATTATTATAAACAAATGTGCATGTCTTGGTTATGTATATTTAGTGTTACAATTACAAATGAAACAGCTATTTCACTTGATAAACTATATTTAATAGCACTATATATTTAAATTAATGCTGTACAAAATTATAAGACTAACAAATATCATAGTTAAGTTTACCACTACCTATTAGAGGACTTTAATTAGTATAATATTGTTGGTTTGTAAACAAAATGCCAATTAGATTGACAACATTGAACATATGCATACTTGTCGTAGATGAAACATGTGCTTCTCAGAAACGATATGACAACACCGCCTAAAATGTCATCGGACTTTTTTGGTGCGGTTTACACTAGTAAACCTTCCATCTACGTCTTCTTCAGTCCTTCTAGGCCGATCAGAGTCAACAAATATTTTGAAATGATTCAGCTGATAACCACCGGCTGTTAATGTGTCACTTGCCAGTTAATTAATGCTATTTCCTTTGTAACAATAAACTCATTCGAAATCCATATTCGCCCATATCTAAACAATCTTACTTATTCTTACTTTCAAATGAGTAATATTTTACAATCATTTATTATTGTATAAGGATGACTCTTTAATTAAAAGGACGTGATAGGTATGTAAATTACACATTTTAATGTGAATAAAAATGTTACTGAATCATCTAATATACTGAATGCATTAAAAGTATAGTGATTGTACTAACATTAACTATCGTATGGTTATACAGTGTTTATAAAACGCCGAAATCGCTTAATACTTTTTTCATTATTCCAGATAAATTAGTAGTACTTGAGACATTATTACTACACTTTAAAGTATACATTTTAAAGTAACTACCAGTTTTTTACCACTCGTATTGCCACTTATGACTTTACAAACTAAAAAGATGAATGTTTAAGAATATTTTCCGTTTAGTATTTACTTATAAGCTTTTAGATTTGTGTGACTTGGATTTCCATATAGCTTAAGAATGGATACAACTTTTTTTGTTAATTAATAAACAATTAAAAATAGCTATGTATATGTGGGCATTACAATTGTTATTTCCCTACAAACAATATATTGGTTTTTGTGAAGAATGCTTCCAAATTAAAACAATAAAAATCCCATTTGTTGAATGAAACACGTCAAAGTCAGAAAAAGCTGTTACAGAGCCTGATTTAAAGTCATAGTGTAGAAAAGCATCATTTGTTTCACTCCCAACTCACGTGAACACTCTATTGGATTTGAAGTTGCTGTTCTTTTTTGCGTGTCCAGAGTCACTAAGCGAGTCAGATTGTGATTCACTTTTACATTTAAAAAGTGTTAGTTATCTTGGCTTAACAGACTTCTCTAGTAAATAATGTTGTCACACTCGAGCCTTCACCTTCTACCTGGTGTTGCCTTTGCAACTTCTTGCAACTCCGTCGACTGTCAGGAGACCGTTTGTCATCTGTATATCCGTTCATAAATCGTAGATTGTTTTGAACAGTCGTGGCAGTTAACTCTCCTTCCCCGCTTGGCACCAGGCAGCGCCAGTTGTCAGTAGTTGACGCCCACGGCTTGCTGTTAAACAATACTTCACTTGAAAACGCTTCACGCTTAAATTTTTAACATATGTATTTAAAATGTTAAAATGCTTTATATTACAAATGTAAATAGTGGCCAATGAGATATTTTTTTAAATGTTTTATGTTATATAACAAAAATATATTACATAAGAATAATAGTAATTGGTATATAAGTAATAAAACAAAACATTTAGAACATATTGCCTCAGGGGCCGCTAGACAAGTGAAAGAGAACACCTTTCAAAAAGCGATCAAATTAAAAATTATATTCTCATAAATAAAGATGTACCTTTTTTGAAATGGACATTGACCTTAAGAAGTATCAGATCCAATATTGCGTCAGGTGTTGCAGACTCTTAAAAGATGCATATACCCTGCCTGCATATCGAGATCAGCTACAAACATAAATAATACTTTGATTCGGAATAGTGATTAAAAATAACCAGACAAACAAAATTATTTAATTGTATTAATAACTTCATATTATTAAAAAATGTTATTGCTTTCGTAATGCATTTTTTAAACTGATTTTTAAATTAGTACTACTTTAAAACTGTCCAATTATGAAATTATTGTACATTTATTTGCATGACAACAATATAATAAATGTGAGATACTATAGGACATCAGCAGTTGTTTCTTAATAGATATTTAATAAATTCTAAGTAAGTACTTAAATTCTTTTGCACCATTGTTACTTAATTAGATTATTTTATCAGTATTTTTATGTAATTTAAATTATGAATTTTAAATAATAGTGCCTTGTATATGATCAATTTAGTTTCGGTTCACTTTTGTAACGTAGTGGGTGGATTACGCCATCTCTTATCTTGTTTGTAGTAGATACAAAAGTACATTTTACAAATGTGATATAAATTCTGTTATGTAAGTTCTCTTCTTAATCGTGTTAAATTAAATCACTTCTTAAGAAAGGAAAACTGGAATTTTTTTGATAAGGTGGAAAAATCTAACACAATCAAATACTATTGACAATATGCATAAATCTACAGAAACAACTATTTAATCCATATTATATAATATAAGCTTACTTATGATAAATATAAAATTGCAAGAAAGATACGAATTTGTATTCGTTAAAAATAAAAAATAAATTTCTCTACAATATAAGATATTTTAAACTAATTGCCATAATTTTCAGTCGGCATTAATGACACTTTGCTGAAATCTAGGTAAGTGGGTACAAAGTGTTGTAGAGATTAGATGAGTTAGTTTGATGCTCTAATATTGACTTGACTTCCACTCAAGGTTACCATCGGTATGGACACTACTAGAGAAGTCTGGGGTGTCCTTTTTGGGTGGTAGTCAGGGGCTGAATGTTACGTAGGGAAGAGAACTGAGAATAATACTTGTCATTTTGCTGATATTATACCAATTCCACGTAGTTCTGCTTCCACCTGCATGTGTCTTAGTTGCACTGATTATTAGGCTATTAATAAATGGTCCTTTGAGCTAAGTGGAACTCAGTTAGTAACCAGACTACACAGGTCATGCATACACATCATACATTGATTGAATCATTCATAGTTACATTAAAATACATTCAAGCGGAACTTGAAATTCCAGTTAAAAATGTAAAATTGGAGACGGGGTTTTAGAAAATTGGTGTGAAACACGAGTTTTAAGTGACTCAAGAGTCATAAGTCTATCAGTGAAATTCAATGTTGAGGATTTAAGTGTCCATGTTTTAGAGTGTCCCGACACTGGTTGAGTGTTCTAAACACCCCTTTGCTCATTTAACTTTTCACAAAAAATCTTGGTGCTTTTATTTTCACCCAATAAACACACCCCTGTTATAAGAATTCCTTCCTCTATATTAAAAGGGGTTTCAAGTGAAATTTTGTTACACCGATTCAATATACGTTTCAATTAAATATGTAAATACTTGCATTCAACGAATCATGAACGAGTTTTTTTTTTTTTGTATTTTACATGGATTTTCCTCAATATGAGCAGTATAAAATGGTATAGTAAACTAAACATAATGATATTTTAAACAATTTCTATGAAAATAAACAGATAAAAGGAAGCATAACTGTCACTCAAAACTTTACTATTGACAAAAATGTATTACTGACAAAAACTGTGTACAGTATAATACAGAGGCATTGATACACCCACCCACTTTACGCGAATGTTTAGTATAATGGGTCTAAACACTGTATGTGTATCGGTTAGCGGGTAGGTATGGGAACGTACGCGAATGGTGGTGTGATGGTACACTATACATTAAGTAAAATGCCTCAACATACCCACCCACTCATGCACGCATGGTGGTTTTGATCCACCCTCTTGCCCATAAACGTACTGTGGACTAGACCAATTCACCCACCCATACAAGTACGGTGGTAACGAAAAAGGTATAAAATGTATGTATCACTTATAACAAAATTACTGTTGGTGCTTAAATGACCACCGTAAAATACTAACTCGTAAACTTTACTTATAAACATGTTCCAATTAGTTAATTACAGCTAGTCACAGCTAAGCTGGCACTTGACCGATCGATAGAAATTCGCTACTAACCTAGTTCAAAAACACTGCCTGCAGTCGTGCGGGTTGCATCAACTGACCGCGCGGTACGAGTGAAGGCGCTGGCGCTGGGATAAATAAAATAGGAATATCTTAATTCTAAGGATGTTTAACAATTTGTACTTTTTTAAATGAGTGCAAAAAATTTATAAATAATAATATAGAGCTTACCAATTTTTTCCGAAACGATTACCTTGACTGAATCTTCAAAGATCGAGTGAGAAATACTCAGCAAACCGTGATTATTAGCCGCTTTAATATTGAATGAATGGTCTAATTAACATCACAGACCCACTCAAACAATATTTATAGCTGCCTTTTGGCTTTTTTTGTTATTTCTTTTATTATCTATATTTACAATGTAATTACAATCATAAGGAAAATTAATATTTCAAAACTGTAACAATAAAACTAAACAATCACAAATAACAGTACTGTATCTTGGTTTCAGTTACGCTACAAACATATATTTACAATACAATAATAATCACAATAACCAAATATACATATAACGTGATATAAAACATTATTAAACCTAAAAAATTGCATATTTTGGCTTCTCTCACGATACGACATATAGGCCTATTTACAACACAATAATATTCAGCATAAAACAAAATTATAACAAAGGCAATAAACTTTCAAACCAGATTACAAATAACGAATATTTCATTTACAAAACAATTATAACCTCAATAAAAATTCTATAAATATACTGCAATAAAACATTATTAATCTTAAACAAACAAATAGGCTAGTAGGCTACCGGTAACATTGTTTTGGCTCCTGCCGCGTTACGATGTAAAGTATATATATGACGAAATCAAAATACAATCGAAACCTTATAAAACAATAAAGTTAAATACCATTTATTATAAAGGTATTACATTTTATAACAATCACAAGCAGTCTCTTTGCTACAGTCACGCTAATACAAGACATATATTTACATTTAATATAATAAATCATTTCTAAACTGAAAAGAAATAACATAGTTTTGGCTTGTGTCACGATACAATACATAAATTTACAAGTGCCGAACAAAATTAATTTACCTCAAAATATTAATCTGCCGCTTGATTCACTTTTAGTCCATCAAAGTTCCTCGACACCAGACATATCACCGAGATCCTCGCTGGTTCCTTCGTCGTCGCTGCTGCTGTCCACATTTATTATAAATTGCTCCGTAATATCATCAATAGCTGGTTCTTTGGCGGCGTATTCGTCTTCCACTTTTTTTACGTGCTCACATCTTGATCTCCAATCGTCAGCAGTTATAGAAGCAAATTTTTCTTCGCATAACTTTTGCACATCGGCCAATTTAAAGGTGGTGTTGTGTGATGCGACATGGTTCTTTACTTCCGCCCAAATCATCTCGATTGGATTTAAATCCGGATGGTAAGGAGGAAGACGTAGTACACTGTGGCCTTGATTTTCCTTTTCTAGGATGTCGTCTAGGACGTATTTTACATGTCGGGGTTTATGTTCCTGGATGATTCTATAAAGTTGCGGTTTTAACATAGACAATTCGTAGGGGATATTTTGCTCAGCGAGCCACTTGATCATCTCTTCTTTTCTGCTATTGGAGTTTGGCGCTTTGTCAATTTGTTTGTTGTGATAATTTGCGTTATCTATTACCAATACCGTTCGGGGCTGTATATTTGGTAACAACTGGTTAGTGACCCACTGAATGTAATTCGAATTGTTCATATTATCATGATAATCGCCGGTTTTCTTTCCTGCTTTCCACATAGCCAAAGCGTTGGGGACAAACCCTTGTTCCCCTCCAGCATGGACAATTATTAACCTTTCCCCCTTAGATACTGGAGTATGCAATACATTTTTAGATCCATCCGACCACATTTTACCCGACACATGATCCGTACATACATAGCTCTCATCCATGTATATAATGGGTCTACCCTCTAATCTGAGTTTTTTTATCGTCTGCAGATAAGTGATTCTTTTTTCTCTAATTTCTGTTTTTTCAATAAGTATTCTCCTGTTGTTTTGCGTTCTTTTCCAAGAAAAACCTAACTTTTTCAAAATTCTACGGACGCTCTCTTCACTTCCACTAAAATTTATTTTTTCCCTGAGTGAGTTTCGCAACAGTTTTGCAGTTGGAAGCCTTTTTTCTGTTATATAAAATTCGTATACTAACCTTCGGACAACACACTCGTCGAAATTGTCCAACCCGGTGATGGGCTTTTGTCTCTTTCTGTTTTTATTAGGCGTTAAAAAATATTTGACTTCCTCTTCACTTACGTGAATCGCTTCCAACTCCTTGTTAATCCGTGAAATTGAACGTTGTGACACTCCCGTAGCTGCTGCAGTCCGCTCTCGCGCCTTCTGGATGGGTACAGTCAATCCGTTGGCACTCTCTTCCCTCATAAATTTGTATACGTTTGACACTATTTCCCTACTTTGGCTTGTTAATACTTTGCCCCCAATCCCTACCTTAGATTTAAAGTCCGCCATATTAACACTTAAATTTTAATCAATAACTAAAATTAGCACTCCAGCACAACACTCCACTAGCACATCTGACGACTGACTGATAAAAGCAGAGTGTTTAGGAATTCTAGAATGTTGTCATAACAGTACCGGCTACTATTAGTCATCATGCGGGGGCACCAACCCCGTGAGTCAGCAGCGGAATGTTGGCAGAAAGGTCTTTACATGGCTTCCACCCTCCCCCCGCCTACACTGCCTACCCTGCCGCGCCTGGCCCCAAGTGCCAGCTTAGCTGTGACTAGCTGTACTATGGACCAGGTTTACAGCTTCGTCATCGAATTTTAAGCTATCAATGTTGTCTCTATGTATGCCAATATATATTTTAGCAATACCCTTCTGCAATTTGATTCAAGGTTAGGTGTGCATCAATAAAATACGGGAAGTAAGAGCAACTGTCGAGTATATCAATGCAAACTCGAAACTACTTAGTAAACGACTTCCATGTCAGGTTCAACTAGGCGAGTCACTGGGATGATCCTTTTTAAATATACTTTTGACCAAGGCTTTTTGTTATGGGCATGAATAAATGGTGGGGGGGAGCCGTGTATATTTTCCTGAATTGTCACCAAATAGGATTGTTTCACCTGCAATGTTGACCAACTTGATGTGCAGTTTTGTTGTTTTCAATTATGCTTTTTATGTTACAAATTGTAACAGTTTATAAATATATCTCTCTTTTGCTATAGCAAATATATTGTAAAATGGCAATAAACATGTTCTTAAATAATTAAATATGTACATCATATCTTACTAAGTTTATAACAAATATACTTTTGACCGTTTGTAAAAAACAAAGGAATAATCATGAGAATGTAAAAACGGACATGATCTAAACGGTGGATCTAGATGGGATGGTAACCTTTCATATCTGCACACGATATGTGTGTTATGCAAGCCGTCTAGATGAGCGTTGTTGTATTTTGCAAACCTACATCGTTTAAATGTGATTTATCATATTGTTTGAAACAGTTGCTCTTTTGTATGTGTGTCCTTTGTACTCTTCGTTAAGTTGAAATTTTTTGTATAAGTTTGTGTACGTTTGAACTCTGGGGTGGAGTTTTACTTATTTATTTAATATGCGTTGAAACCAACAGTTCAAGCCCATCTATGACATCACCTATCAGTGGTAACTATCTAACCTCAACACAATGACGACAATTACGTTGAAACCAACAGTTCAAGCCCATCTATGACATCACCTATCAGTGGTAACTATCCAACCTCAACACAATGACAACAATTAAGTTGAAACCAACAGTTCAAGCCCATATATGACATCACCTATCAGTGGTAACTATCCAACCTCAACACAATGACGACAATTACGTTGAAACCAACAGTTCAAGCCCATCTATGACATCACCTATCAGTGGTAACTATCCAACCTCAACACAATGACAACAATTACGTTGAAACCAACAGTTCAAGCCCATCTATGACATCACCTATCAGTGGTAACTATCCAACCTCAACACAATGACGACAATTACGTTGGAACCAACAGTTCAAGCCCATCTATTACATCACCTATCAGTGGTAACTCTCCAACCTCAACACAATGGCGACAATTACGTTGGAACTGTTGGATATTTGTCAGTCAAGGCCTACGTCAGATATGTCTGTAAAAATGTTCACTTGGTGGGTAGGAGGGCCCGTAAAAGCCTGTAGAAGATGAGTTCATCAAATGTACGCTTGGTGGGTAGGAAATAAGGTAAAAGCCTTAAAAGTTTGTAAAATGTATACAGAGTGGTTGGGAAGGCCTTTCAACCCCCACACAAGATATACAAATTCATAGAACACAATCATATTAATATAACAAGCTTCATTAGTTGATGGTCCAGCAAACATTTGAAGCGTGACACTGTATTGTTGTCTATTGAGGTATAAACATTATTATACTACGGGACCTGGAAACTTGAATCAAACAAAAAAATATTGCAAAGAAACTTTAAATACATGTATTCTCACGTTTTATTATTTCGTTCAGTTCTAAGTCTAAAACTTGTTTATACTGACCTTTTGATTTATTCCCACACATTTTTCATATAAAATCACTTCCAAATCTAAGAGACGGTTAAACTACCTATTTTTGGTTCACTCAAAATCTTATAAAATCACTGCGCACATACTCAAGCAGCACATACTGATCCAATCACCTAGCAAAATCACTCAGTAGCACATTTAGTGACAGCATATGCGAAACTTTATTCATTTTACAGTTCCACTAGAAACATCTACTATGAAACTAAACCCTTTATGTCATTTCCCGAAATTATCAGAGAAAATAATTCTGGTATTCCTCGAAGTTTAATATTTATTTAAATAAAGGAATAAAATACTGAAAATGGTTTTGTCATGCAATATATTATAAAAATAGCAATGTATATTGGTAAAACTTCTCTTCAGTTGTTGGATTATACAATATATTAGAGCGTTGGGACTTTTTCTGTTACTTCAATATCGCTACATTTTTTTATCTCAAATACGGTTACGTTAGGTGGCTACCAAAGTTGATCACTAACTGGTAAATCCAATGATTGACTTACCGCCGTATATGGTCTCCGTGTGTAAGTTCCTGTAAATCGATAAGATAAGGCTAGTGATTTCGGATTCGTAGTGGATAAGTAATACCACAGTGGACGTAAAAATGATTGGGGGAAAGTTTTTAGAGCAATAGAATATTTATCAAGTAGTAGTGAATTAACGGAAACAAAACAAGTAGTGGTAGTGAATTAACGGAAAAGGTCCAGGCAGTGTGTAACTTTGAAAGTCTTTATTGCAATATGTAAAGAGTTTTTATAAGTTCAACACTTAGTGGGTGTTGTCTAGTGTTTCCGTATTTGGCCACAATCTACAATCTCTCATGGATAATTCATTTGCTTTCCAGGTTAGGCGCTGTGATTGTAAAATGTACTAATTTGGTATTTAACTTATCTAAATTTACATATAAACCCACTGTCACTATTTTTAAATGAATACGTGCCATATTTAAAAACCACTCCTTATCTATAGTATTAATGCACATAATCATAGAAGAAGTAGATACAATGACTTTTATGTGATTTTTATTCGGCGATTGTTGAGTTTCCTTAATTTGTAAAAAGCTAGTATTATATACGTTTATTCACGACTTAAAAAAACCTGTGTTGTATTAACATTTCACATTTACTCTCTTTGTATTTTTCAAAGAAACTATATATGTAAAGTGGTTGACATTTTTTAGACGTACAAAATGACGGCTTCTAGCTACTCTATTTTACCATGCTACGGATAAACTTTGTTTAACTGGTGATTGTTATATTAAAACATAATTATTAGCAGTAATAACTATGTTCTATACTATGTAGAAAATGAATTAAATACATTGTTATTACAAACAAATAAAATTAGGGAATAAACTATTAACTCCCCTTAAGCATGTGAATTTGTTTTTGCACAAAATTGTATGCAAAAGAAATAAAAAAGAGAAATAGTTTGTTAGGGTTTCATAATTTTAGGTACAGTATTAGCAGTGTAGTGAATGTAAGAAATAACTTAGTGTGAAAACCTGAGCTTAAAATGAAAGGATCTCAGAGTAAAATATTTAAAATTATATTTGTAAAGAATATATTGCCAACTTAGTGGTAAATTTCATTTTCTTGGCGCTTCTGAGAGCTTCAATATTTCAAATAAGACGTTTCCACAAACTGAGTTGAAAAGGAAACTTAAATACTTAGATCGTAATGAAGGCCTGAATATTAAAAAAATTACTAAATAAATTGTATGTTGGTGGAAAGTCAAAGCTAAACGTCAACTGAAAGCTTCGCTAGTCCTCTAAAGCAGGAGACCATTCACAATCAACCCTCATTACGGATCCTGTCATTTAGGGTGGTGCTGCTGAAAGCCTACAACGCTGCCACTTGCCAATTTACAACCAACGTAAGTGTTTCCACTTTATGTTTCGGATAACAATTTCTTACAATTAAGTACTAGCAGTTGTGAAAATGTGTTAAAGTACACGATATTTGAATTATTTCCTTTGTTACGTTACAAATAAAAAGTATTTAGGTTGTTGTAATAGAAAACATATCTTTATTATACAGTAAAATAAAAGTTTATTCGTGAGACCTTTCGATAACAAAGTAATTATTTTCAAACATGAACATCTAATAATACAAAATATAAAGTTACGATAGGTTGAAATAGATATTTTGTATCAAAATAAACAGTAATACGGCACAATTATATTTTGATTTGTTAAAGTAATGTAGACATTCGTATCGATGGTTGTTCATTATTAAATAATTTTTCTAATTATCTAATCATATATTTTGTTCCTTATGTTTAAAGAAACCGATAATGGTGAACGGATTTCAGTAATTACATGTTTAGGCATTGCTGATTTTTCAATCTGTTCGTATATCAAATTGCTTTCTGTTTTTATATCAGGTTTTTATTTGTTTTCTTGTTTGGCGTTATTATACATATTCAAAGTAATCAGAATTGATGTTATAGATTCTTGATTAGTCTTCCATTAACATTTTATGTTTAGGATCTCCTAGTATGTTTTTAATTTCGTATCTGGATTTGAAATATAATTTGAAATTCATATATTTTTTTAATTTTATTTGCTAAAAAATATTTAAATAGTTTATCTAAACGGATAACGAAAACCATTCATAACAATCTTTGTGTGATTTATGTGATCAGAGTCAATCTTAGACTGCTAACTCACGTATCGTATGGTCATTCCTGCTTGGGTAATGAAATATAACAAGGGATTGGAGTTGTTAGTTTGACTTACACTTACTATGTACAAATTGTAGGTAAATGTATAGGGCTAGAGGACGAGATATTATTATGAACCGAATATAACTTGACAACCTGACTCAATAGTGTTATTTTCAGTTTTTAAGTGATACACAGCTTATCTGGTTGTTATAAAATAAGATAGGAAATAATATTTAGTTTGTTAAGGATTTATTAGAGAACATTCAGAAGTAAGCTTATCGAAATTCGTACTACACTTACGGTTGTATGCATACAATAAGTAATTCAGAGGATCAGTGCTGTAGTGCAGCTACTACGGGGCAAAGTGTTGTGGAGATTGTAAGTGATAGGTTCTATGCTCGGTCTCCTTGAAACCAACACGGTTTCCACTTAATGGTTGACATCGACGTGGGCATACTAGAGAAGAATAGGGTGTCCATGTTTGGAGGCAGTCAGGGCCCGGATGTTGTGTAGAGAGGGGAACTGAGTATCAAGCTTGTCAATTAACTGAAAGTCAGACCCATACTTCGTGGTTTGGATTCTACATAAATCTGTAGGTACCTTAGTTGACATGGCTACTGTACGTGTATAGGTGGGCGGGTGGGTCAATATCACTGACGTGTATGGGTGGGCGGGTATGTCATTCAGTACCACTGTACGTTTAGGGGCGGGCGGGTGGGTCAGTACCACTGTACGTGTAGGGGCGGGCGGGTGGGTCAGTACCACTGCACGTCAGTAACACTGTACATTTATTAACGAGTTATGCCACAGGAAAACTATACTCTCGTATGCATGCATTTAAAATATTCTCTGTATACTTTAGGGACATAGAAACCAACAATATATACGTGAAATTTCTAAAACATTACTTTATAAACTTACTGAACAATAATGAGCTAAGTATTTATTTTTACAATAGCACTTAGAAAATATCAAACAATCACAAAGACATTATTTTATTATATCACTTAAAGGTTACCTTCATTGATATATTGCTCAAATAATCCTAATAAGGTCTAATTTTATAAAATGTTGTGATAACATTAGTTTTAAGTGTGCATATAAACTTTAACTATTGAATAAATGAAGAAAATATATTATATTTATATTTGAAATGCAATTATCATGGTGTTAAACCGAACTCATACATATATGACACTATAAGGTAAACGTTTTCCTTTTCTATATCATTTCTTTAATTGTCTTATATTAAAAAGGTAATTTACATATTATAAACTATGATGTTGAAATTGAAGATCACCTTCAGAACAACCTTTGTAACAAAACAATGGATGTTTTCACATCGTTAGTAGAGAGCGATTCCCTGTTGACTTAGTTAGGGTCTGGAATGAGCACGGGTTTATTTAAGGACTATGAGATTACTCATTAAGTTTATTCTATTCAGACTGAGAATGGAAAACACTCCTTTATAGAATACACTTTATATAACAAATAACTTTTTTTTACTTTTTCCTTTTTTATAGTTTGTATGTCTTTTCTCTACTATAACTTAAAACTACAAGAAAGAAGAAAGATAATATAAAACATGCTGGATTATAAGAGGTTTATTATCGGACAAATCTGTCTTCAGTTCACATTTTATCATTAGAGGAAGTTCGTAAATCACATTCAGATCTTTAGATACAATAATTTCTGAACACCAACTTACTGGCTTTATATTATTAATGGTATACCTAACATACTTCCTCCCCACACATTAATAAACAAAACAACACTTAAAACATTTAGATAATATTCATTCAAGTAATTAAGAAAAAACCTTAAGATTAGCTGGTGTTTCAGACCCTGTGGTCGACCATGGCACGACCATGGCTGTCGATTTTTCGATGTTTCGTGAAGATAGATTTATCATCAGATTTTATTTATTTATTTATTACTTTAAAGTGAGTACAAAATCAAGGCCTCACCAAGTTATGCAAAACTTGTCGATGAGGTCCTATAGTAAATAAGAAGGAAAAAAAAGTAGTACAAAAATACATTCATATATGCTTATATATAATTTATAGTGTTATTTATTAGTAATTATTGGTGGTTTAGGGCAGGCACCTATTTTACAAAATAAAAAATGCAGCTTATAATATTACAAAACTATGTATTACAATAGAAGGTATGAATACAATAACTGCAGAATGTGGCTACACCAGATATGCCTGGTGAAAGTTTGTAGATAATTTTATCCTGTTTGCCAAAACATTCCTGTTCCCTACTCTATGCCTTATTCCCTCAACAACACTTGGATCGGCAGTGGGTGAATTATATGTTGTACTGTAAACAAACACAAGGTGATATAACCTTAGCGTGTTTTCTTACTGTAATTTAACTATTTAAAATACTATTTGAATTCTAAAATGAATATATGTTTAATTTGTAAATTTATTGAACAGTGCAGTGTCTTTGATGTGTTAAGGTCATATAAATAAACCTATTATAATATTTAATATTGGTTCGGAGGCTCTATGGATAAATTTGCTGGATTATCATTATTGCTGTAATTTATATAATAGCTTGGATTTTATTAAATTTTTTTATACACGTAAAGTATTGAAATGCTCAATTTTTATGATAGGTTATAACCAAACGGCCTGAATTTTGCACTATTTTTAGGTTATTATCTAAACTATGTTCTCAAAAATATATCTTAGAGCATAAGTATATTTTAGAGAATGTGCTATCAAATGATGATGACTGTTTTGGTACAATCTATAGCACAAAATACTTTGGACCTTATCTTTTAGTTCATTAACACTAAATTAGTTAGGTTATGTTAGGTTTGTTAAGGTTATGTTAGGTTTAGTTATATTATGTTAGGTATGGTTTGGTTATTCTAAATTAGTTAGGTTATGTTAGGTTTGTTAAGGTTATGTTAGGTTTAGTTATATTATGTAAGGTATGGTTTGGTTATTCTAAATTAGTTAGGTTATGTTAGGTTTGTTAAGGTTATGTTAGGTTTAGTTATATTATGTTAGGTATGGTTTGGTTATTTTAATGTTAACCTAAGTTATGGTAGTGAATTAACGAAAAAGATCCAATTATTTTTTCCAAATCTCAATAAATTGGTATTCCGTCACAAAGTATGTTCATATTTCCCAACCAATCGACATCTGCTATAAGTATTGTGACCAGTTATTTCTCCATATTAGCAATAGTATTAGGATAGTCAATAATATTATCTTATTTTGAGTTTCAGTTCCACATTCACATGTCCAATCAACTCCATTCCCCAATTATATTTCAAGTGGTTGTATCTTCCTACACAAATATGTGAAAATGTCTCAACAAAGATTACCAGCAGGGTTGATGCCGTTTACGGCAATTACAAGATCTGATACCAGAAATGTGTACCGACAGTCAAATATATCCCCAGGTATACATACCACTGAAAGTGTATGGGTCGGCAGGAAGGCCTTTGCAAATATACGTGTATGGGTGGGCTGCCTATTACTATTGTACGTGTGTGAGTGGGTCATACCAATGGACAGGTATTGGTGGGCTTGTGAGTCAATATCATGTATCAATATCATGTGTAAGTATATGGTAGGTGTGTGGTCAAATACCACCTTATGTGTATAGGTGGGGGGAAAACTACCACTGTACGTTTGTAGGTATATCAGAGGGGCTTTACCCCTGTACGATTATGGGTGGGTGGACGGGTACAGGAGAATTTATGTACCCACCCACCCATACATATTCAGTGGCACTTAGGCCTACAGCGTAACACTCAGCTGGTATTTGGCAAGAATTAATTTGAACTACTGGGTCTACTAGTCCAGGAGCTGGATTACTAGACTAAAATATAATTACGTTGTGGGATATCTAACAGGACAGAGTTTTGGATGAAGTATACAAAAAAATAAATAAATGAGTATATTACTTATTTGTGTAAAAAAAAATCATGTACCCTTAATTATTTCCCTGCAAAAGTGTAAAAAGTATTCATGTTCGAGTTGAGGATTAAAATAACAGGGGAGATTGCTATCTAAATCCTCAATTAAAACGCTTTGAAGAACTCGTTTTAACGATGGCTTAATACCTACGATGAAACTGCACATCCAAGCTTCATTTTTACTCTTTTAACTATATTAACTATATATATTTGTGTTCGGTAGACGTGTTTTGAAACACTTCCTTTTGCGTGGCTATTTATGTGGTTATATTAGTAATAACTATGTATATATAACACCGTCTACCTCTATTCACTTCGTGTTTTAAAGTAAATTTTACTTTTTTCTTTTTTTTGTGATACCATATTTTACTAACAAAATTGTTTAAATGCCTTAGTTAATAACTACAGGTATGTTTTAGTGTGAAAAATAACAATTTCAATTCTTTTACTAATAAAATAAGTACAATACGAGTATTTTTAATTGACCGTACTCTGTTTTTATTTCTGTATTTATTTGTCTTTTATCAGTAGCGTTTTAGAGAGAGCTTAAAAAAGATAGAGAGTCTATACCATGTGCCTGACTAGACAATAACTTTTAATGAACAGAATGTATATTTATTATTTCAGGAACCGATGGTATTATATACAAAATAATAATAATAATATCCTATACAGTTGTATCTTGAAATGCTTCTATTTCCATATCAACCAATTTATTTTGTTACAAAATAAAGTTTAACAAGATCTAAACGTATCCATTTACATTTTTATTCAAATGTTTAGTATCAGCTATTGATCTACAGTCAAGTATTTTTTATAGTATTTTTTGTACAGATACCTTATATCTGTATAACTGAAGATTGTCTTACGAGACCGAAATCGATCTAATTAAGCATCAAAAAATATTACTAAGTGTTGTCTTTATATAAGAATTTATATCAGTATATACTTTTTTTACAAATCCAATAACAATAAATAATCAATTATATACAATATTTCGTTTTTAACATTAATTTAATTGATCTAAGTGAAATAACAGAAAATTCGCACATATTTATGAAATTTGTGAGGAATAACCTTTTGTAGCCCGTTAGAGCTACAATGCAACTGTGTAACATTCAATATATATTTTTTTGTTTTTTTACCTTTTACATATTTAAGCTTTCTGTTTTCCTATTTAAACTGAAATCTCAAAATGGCAGTGTTAAAGCCTTGTATGGGTTACTACTTTATTGTTCCATGAGACCAATTTCAACACAACATTTAAAGTGAAGAATAGTCGTGTGAAATTTAACCATTGTTAGTAAATGTTAGTTTACGATTTCATTTCTGAAAGTGTTTTTTCCATATGGTTATATTTTTGCAGATAAAAATACTTACATCTCGTAGATTTAAGGTTATATGAGCTGGAACGTCAGCAAAGCCAACTTGGACGTGCTGCACATGGCTAGGAAAAAATAGCTTTTCTTTTAATATTCTCCATAGCAGACCTGTAATTTCCTGACCATCTGCCTAGAACTTACATCATGTTTTTCATCAACAAATTGTAGAACATTCTCTTATAACTCACGAGTCAAAATAACTCTTAGCGTACCTCAACTATTAGTTTTTATTTTTCTTTAATGAAGCTTACATTTATCAATAATGTATGCAAATAGATGATTCTTCGACACTTTATATTTTGTGATGAAATCCATCACGTACAGTAACAAACCAGTAGCCCATGCAACGGTTTAAACGCTTCCTTTTTAAGAGTTGATTTTAAAAATAAAATAAATACGTTGAATAATGTAAACGTTGGATTTGAAAGAGAATGCGTTAAAAAATATTATTTATAAATATTATGAAAAAAGTATGATTTTTAGTTACCGGTATGTTACTTTCAAAAAACTAATATTGCTAACATTTTGAAACAATATAGTATCGATTTGATTAATATAACTTACTAATGAGTAATGTACACATTTTCAAGCAATTGGTTAAGCTTTCTACAGATATAAATTATTTTGTAAACGGAACAAAATGGTGGATGTCTAAAAATAAAATTATTCTGACTTATGTTTATAGGACATTTTGTATTCATTTTAGCCCATAGAATCAGTCTTAAAATTTAGTTCCAATAATATGCTCACGCATTACAGATACACTGTGTACAAGTAGTCTGGATTGTGAACTTTACTCCCAAAACTTTCTATATAAATTCGTTTCTATTAAATAAGTTTAGCCTGTGTAATTGATGTTGAGTGACCATTTAGGTAAAAATTATACGTTTCTTATTGTTGCCTTCAAATTTAATCTGAATGGCAGGATATTCAATATTGTATTCTAACATGTGTAAGTATTACTACATAAAACAATCGAATTTTTATCCTTGGTGATATTCGAGTTTAAAATTGATCTATTATAGAAAATGATAATGTATTTTCATAATTTAGAATGTATATGTGTGCTTCATGCTGAGTATGGTTTCTTATCAGTTACCATTACCATCTGCTTACATGTACAGTGGTATTGATTGACCCACCCACCCTCCTAAACGCATACGGTGGTATTACTCGAATATATTTTATGTACTATCAGCTGACGGTCATTGACCATGACTCTGTACAGCGGATATTTTCTTTAAAAAAGATAAATTAAAATATATTAATTCTAATATGTCATATTCTGTAATGTTCATCGACAACAAATGTATAACGAATCACTTTTCTATATGTAAAAAATCTGTTTGATATACTAGACACAAGTTACATCTCGTAAAAACGATACGTCTAATAATTTTGAATATTCTTGAATTATTCTTTTTTAATTTTTTCTTTGTCTTTTCCCTTAAATATTCTTAGCATAAATGTTCCAACATTATTGACTATTAGCAGCGCGTGTTCACCTAATATAAGTGAGGTATGGTCTAGAGTTACAACTATAAAGCATTATATTTATAATAAAAACATAAGCGTAGGAAATATTATCTGCCAGTAACTAGTATATAGCCAACATAAGTCCATCTATCAATATAAAATAATAAGCATAAAATAAAATAATAATAGTTATAAAGCGAAAAAACTCTGTAACATCTTTTGCTTTCAAAGAAAAAGGAGAAGTGAGACAGTAAAGAGTTTTTTTTTTATTAGGTGGTTCATTAAAATTTACTACACTCACCAGTTTGTTTACGTTAGGAGGTTCGTGAGGTTGATATATTAATTGATTTTTTATAATTATGAACGTGACTTTGTGTTTATTTATCATATGCTTTTCTTATTGAAAACATTACTATTTTTTTCCAAAAAGCATTAAAATAGAGTAATTGTTATACTCGTTATGCAGCTGAAATACGTAAATATGAGTTCCATATTAGAAACTACTACAATGGCTATCCCCTCATGATTTTAAACCACTCCACGTATACACTGACATTTATGAGCGATGTATGAAAGGGAGTGTAGTGGAGGTCAAGCGATGCATCTATGATTTCATCACTCTAAAACTGCTAACTAAGATGGAGGTGATCAGAATAAATGTAAAACTAAGGACGAAGTCCTGGAACGCCTGAAGGCTATGACGTCATCTCGCGTAGAGTAATCAAAACTAGAAGTTGTTCAGAAACACCCTTAGGCAGAACTGAAGTTACGTATATTAATATTGAGTAATTTTGGTGTTTAATTAATGAAGTATTATCAATAAACCTTACGAAAACGTCTGCAGCAGTAAACATAATTTTTAAAATATGTTAAATTTCTTAAAATATTGTCCTATTTCATAATAATTGCAATTAAAAATAATAATTATAAAAATTGGAAATAGCGTCATTTAATCGAAAATAGAACTCATCAATTGAATGCCTGAGGATTAACTTGATCTATAACGTTTCTTCAAATCTTCTTATCTACAAATATATTAATTCTTAACTTCATTACGTCTACAAAATAATAATAATGAACATATCAGCTTCCAAGAAGGCAAGATCAGAGAACCTTCCTGAAATGGCGTCCATAAGTATATATACCTCTTTTCTAGAACAATATCCACCATAGTCCCACGACCTTCCAGACTTAGACTGCCTCCTTACAGGAAGGTAACCCTCAACCGTCGTGTCAGTCAGTCCCATTGGCAGCGTGCCTTCAGGTTTTACCAAAACGTAGGAATGACATGGTTTAATCGAAATGGTTCATTAACAGTGACATATGTGTGAACACATACGAGTGTGTTAAGTGACATTATTCACTGTAAATAGTTGTGGTTAACTTGAAGTGTAAATTTGATAACCACCTACTAAACGCATTGGTGAAAATTAGATGCTCAGTGATGGAAGTGACACAGATCATTACTCTTTCCACGCTGTGTAATTTAATTAAAAATCTTCATGGAAATATGTTAAATTTAACGTTTCTGATACATTTTTATATAATTTTTAAAGCAATAAATATATTTTTACACTGAAATTGAAAATTTCTTATGTGATTACCAATGTTCAAGACATTTAGTATGGAATGCTGTCAGGTACTATTTATTAATTTTGAAAAATGTATTCAATGTTTGCTAGTTATCCCACAGATGAAACAATCCTTCGCTCAGATTCCGTCTCAGTCACGGAGAAAGCCAGGTTCGTAATTAACCCTTTGATAATGTGTAACGTGGGACTGAATTCTAACCAACCCCGAATGACGTAGGCATCTTCAAACAGTCGGACATGTGCTTAAACATACTTTTACATATGAGTGATATTACGAAAACGTTTCTGTTATATCCTGAACTGAAATATTTTTTAAATTTTTATTTTATTTTAGCCTTTCTAAAGTAGATTGTTTTTATTTTATTGATGGAAAAATATTAACAATACTTTTTTTCCTAAACTAATTAAAAATTTTATTAAATAAGTTATTTACAAATAGAATTTTCCATCCTTTGAATTACGATTCAAACAATCAAAGTGGTCCTTGATTGGGGGCTTAGTAAAGACTAGTAAAAATATAATCAGTTTTTACAAATTTTAGATTAAAAATGAAATAATGATTTATTCCTTCAAATAATACATAATTAAGAAAAAAAATTACAACTCTCAGAATTAATCAACCACAGTTTTCCATTAGTTGTGGTTGATGAGTCCAGTCCATTTACATAATCAACAGATAAAAATAGCTCACTGTGGCATCTGCTTAAATAGTAATAATTATATATGTACATATATACAGGAGTAATACTACAAAAGTAGACTAAAACATTTTTATATTTGAGACAAATACCTGAATATATAAAATATAGTACACACAACATTTTTCATATGTACTTAGAATAATATAGACAGAATTAAGCAAAACATCGAACAACCACCCAAAAAAACTACCAACCATCATAACTTTAAACAAAAAACATTAGGAAAAACATCAAATGAAAAAAAAATCCTATTTAACACAGTATTTACATCAATATATAATCTGTTGAAATAGGTTAAATATGAAAATCATATATGCCACCGAATACTATCATATATATTTTGAAAAAACAAAAATAAACTGACATAGTTAATAACCATTTAAACAGAGGAAAATAATATAATTTTTTACAACTTGTGAAGATTATGCTTATTGTACAACAGTATAGGATTTAAATAATGAGGGACTAATCACATAATTTACGGTAACATTTTATTCGATAAAATGAAATAAACAAAAATTTTAGAACGGCTGTATTTAATTTAGTAATAGTTTGTAAAACATTCCATAGTTCTATACCTAACTAATAAAATAGCCTTTTGATATCTTAGGCAAACTTTAATGGAATTTAAAGTAATGTCAGCATTTTAATTTATAAAAAACTGTATTGTTTAAAATAAATAATCTTAAACACTGTTTATAGATAAAAAATTGAGAATAACTTTTACATGATTCGGTTTAAAGTCTTTGCATCGAAAAGGTTCAGTTATTTCGGTTCCAGCTCACGTGAAAACTCTATTGGATTTGAAGTTGTGCTCTTTTTGACGTGTCTAAAGTCGTTGGGAAAAATCAGATTTTGTATTTGTAAGATGAACCATATAAAAAAGCAAATTTTTTAAACGTAATATATCCTTTATTAAAAACTATACAATACATATTTTTCTTATAAGAAAGAATTAAGAATGTAATTTTCTTGTTGGCTTAGTTATAATAAGTTTAATAACTACCACAACAAATGTACACAGTGATTATGATTTTTCTTGATTTAATACTTGTCTACAAAAGCATATATTTCACAATACTTGCAATATGTATTAACATATTTTTAGTTTGCACTCTCTGGAGTAAAGAGAAAATCAGAAACCGATTTAAATATGCCCTCATTCTAACAGAATTTGCTACATTCATAATATATTATTTTACATACCTTATTGAAATAATAATAGTGATGAAGTAAAAGTAATCTTACAAACATTATTGACGATAGTTAAAAATGTTAAATTTTACTCAGGCAAATAATAATAACTTTTAGTTTCTCAGGAAATGACTCCTACTCTGTTACAGTATTCGTGAATAGGCGTTTGTTTATAGCCATATTGTTTATATAATTTTCCTCGAAGAATATGTTACAATTGGAAAGGAAATCATATGAAAGTCCATTGTTCATTGTCTTACTAGTTTCAAGAAAGATTAATTGTGTGATAGATTCAGAACATCTCCTGTTAGAAAAAGGTTCAAATTTTTTTAAATTAATTTTCCTTCAATATAACTATCTTTATTGTCAAGAAAAACACAAAACTACGTATATAGAAAAAAGTCACAATTTACCAAATCAGGTAAAGAAACAAGGGCTAATTCGTACGTGGTATACTTAAAAAGAAAGTCTTTTTCCTTTAAAAGAAAAACAAGCAACAAAGAAAAATGCTGCCTCTCTAACATGTTACAAACAAATACATACAAACACAGGTAAACAACAGGACTAGGATTGGTGCTATAGTATTAGGATCAGTGATGTAAACCTTCAAATATTTTACACAAGCATTGAAATACACATTTCTGAAGACAGTAAATTATATTAATTATAATACATTCAAGGATGATTAATGTATTATGAGCCTCTCCTTTTTATAAAATAAATAAATAAACAAAAGAAAAAATTAACGGCCAGAAAAATATGATACAAATTTCCATATCGATCGAAGACATATAAGTTCGTTTTTACTTTAGGCTTACTTATGAGGAAGAAAAGTTTGTGAAATATAAAGATTTTACTGTAAAAAACATTAATCACTTAATTCAATAACAACGAACATGTCTTTTGGATCCTGTTCCAAATATTTAATATTGCTTCTTTCTTGAATTAATTAATGGGATCTTACAGAAACCATAAGCTATACATATATTTATTTAATATGTATACCCCACAGCCATAAGTATAAATTTTACAGTGCTGATTTGTTCACTTATGATATTGAGACTGTTGGGTATTAACCTTCTATAGTTGGTGTATATAATGATCAGAAGTCTAGCGGATACGGGATTTCAGCTATTCAGTAGCAACAAAAGCATAGAATTTACTAACTTTTCATGATGACTCAAGGGCCACTCAAGTATATCCATCACTTTCAACTAGCGTACTTTCATTTATATAAAAGTTGTATTTTTAAAGACTACATAAATCAAGGCAAAACTGTAATGTGTATCTATAGAAAACTAAACCATGGCACAGTCTTACTCTCATCAAGCAGAGATTGAGACCAAATTTAATAACACACAGTCCTATTTGCATACAATAGGAGATTGCACAAGTCGACTACTGTCTCTCGGTACCACGACTTTGCACACCTCTGACATTTAAAATGTCATTTGTCACCAACATTGTTGTCATGTAAAGTAGGTACTTATTTGTACGTGACTGCTTTACACATTTTTGTAGCTAAAACTCCTATTTTCAGGTTTTAATTTGTGGGTGGTGTAGGCGAAGTTATTTTATTTTTTTCTATAAGGTTGAATGACAATGAAAAGATAGGTTTCAAAACGTAATTTTGATTTGTATGTTTTGCATTAGATCATTACATATTTTCTTCAATTTATTTATATTGTTTAAAATCCTGATAATAGTTCATCTACGTGTATAAAATGTGAGTGGTGTTTTATTTCGATACGTCTTTTTTATTTAAAAATGATAATCAAACTATTTGCAAACTGTTAACTGTCGTCATACATAATTTATAATTATTTTGAGTTCTCATTTTTCATGTACAGTAAGTAAATTGAATAAATTTTAATAACATGAAATTCTTATAGCCATTATATAATGTTCATTAATCTAAGAATAGTGAATTTAGTTTTTAAAATTAGACATTTTAGCCCCGGACGATCAATATTTACTTACGTGTTTTAGTCAATCTGTCCACTACTGCGTTTCCCTTCAATCCGTTTCCCTGCGTACCAGCCCCTCGCGCGGGAATAAAAACGTTTAACAAATATAAATTCATCACAAATCACTATTACATCATATTCTGTAGACACTATATTTTTCGTTCATACAATCATTGAGCGGGAATTTTAAACCCAAGATAACAAAGTTAACAAAGGTTTACAAAATTTACAAGAACATAAAAAATAATAACGTTAAAATTATGAAACTCTACAAAAGTATTTGTAAGTAACCTTCATATAAGCTATTAAAATTTGAAGCTGATACGTTTAATAGATATTTTGAAATAATTGCCTTAAGTTGAGATTTCCAAAAAGATTGTGAAAAATGCCCATATTTTCCACTTTTTCCGTCTTATAAATTATAAAAAGCTACGTAAAAAATCGAAACTTCGTATTATAAAAATTGACAATATTTCCTTTAATTTGATAGGTCTTTCATTAAAATCGAACGGACCGTTTCGGAGATATGGTATCGTGAACTCGAGTATCCATAATTTCTGCGCGGACAGTAGATAACTTACTACGCGTTTCAAGTCAAAAGACTCATCGTCAGGTGTCTAACAATCACCCACAGAACTTTATGTGACAATGTTTTTGCGTGTGGGTTTCAAGTTCATCTTAACAAGAACAAGTGACCTGATGATGATTCTTTTGACTTGAAACGCGTAGTCAAGTTATCTAGTCGACAGATTGACTAAAACTAGTAAGTAAAAAAAAAAAAAAAAAAAAAAAAAAAAAAAAAAACAAAACAGTTTACCAAAAATGTTTTTTATTTATATATATTTATATTATCTTTATAAATTGTTCTATAACAATGCAATATTTTTTATACAACAATGCAACAACTTTTATACCCTCTACCTAATAGCTATTTGAGGGGAAAATGTAAAATTCATGTAGCCTACTATAAAACATTTCAATAGCATATTTTGAGGGAATTTTCAATGTATAACTTCAGTTTAAACATGTCTACAGTTACCATTGAATCAGATATGATCAAACACACTCAACCGGCGAAAAAATAGATCCGCACACCCACACTCAACAACAATCATACTCTATACACGCCCAAGGAAACACCAAACTGGATTTCCAAATTAAATTTGAAATATTGTAAATTCAATTATCTATTACATCTAAACTGTTCATCTGAGATAGCAAAAAGTGGTCTGATTTATTCAGTACGCTACTCAATGTAAAACAAAACATACTTGAAGTGGGACATACTTATTCACTCGTTGCATACTCGTTAAATAGACTTCGTGAATGGGTTGGTGGGTGGGTCATCACCACCGTATGTGTAACACCCTATTGGTATTGATTCATATTTATCGTATGCGCAAATTCAATCTCATATATTGTAGTTTAATATTTCTAGCCTAAAGGCTATTAGAAATATGCATTTTATTTTTTAAGTTTTTTCCTTAAACTAAGGAATTATTAAAATAGTTTTACTAATTACAACTTGTTATAATGATGAGTAATAATATTTCATAATTTAAATTTACAGACAAATATTTTTATAATTTGAAGATAAACAAATGGGAATTGTTAACTATTATGCACCAAAAATGTACTGTGATGTATTTACTTGTGTTAAACTTGTATTGCGTGCTATTAACCGTGAGTATAAACTAGTTGAATAAACGAAAACAATTTTTTGATTAATCGTGTAAAAGTCATAGGAGACCTTTGCGATCGGGGTTTGAGGTGAGTCCAATGTCAGCGTTATTCTCTTGAATATCTAGTTTGTACCTTCTTTTCTTTATGACTATCTATTTTTAACTTTTAATAATGTGTTTTGGTTTATGTTCCATCCTAGCACTAGTAAGTTTGAGTGAAGTATATCAGTTAAATGACAAATTATCTGCTAAAATTAATTCTAATGCTAATTCTTCCAAGGTACCAAGCGCTTCTTCAGTGCTATTAAACCTAATTGGCTAAATATTTCATTACCAATCGACTTTGTTCGGAACAAAAAGGGTGATTTCAAAGTACAACTAGTCGATAAGCAATACTTGGACCATTTTTGTGTCCAAGTAGTGTTAATGGAGGAACTCAATATTTGATGGTGAACGGCCAAGTAAAAATATATTATTTCTCAATGTAATTAATTTTGTTCATCTCCTAGTTATATAAATAATATGACGTATTTGGCCGGGTGGGTATTTGCTACCAGTGTGTACCACACCTCTGCACGCGCAAGGGCGGGTGGGTCTTTACTACCATGCGTGTACCATACCTCTGCACGTGCAAAGGTGGGTGGGTCTTTACTACCATGCATGTACCACAACTCTACACGTGCAAGGGTGGGTGGGTCTTTACTATCATGCGTGTACGAGTACTATACCTCTGCACGTGCAAGGGTGGGTCGGTCTTTATTACCATGCGTGTACCTTAAAACCATGCTATTAAACCTTGAAAGATGGACCTGAAATTGGCTAAATATTTCATTACCAATCAACTTTGTTCAGAAGAAAAAGGGTGATTTCAAAGTACAACTAGTCGATAAGCAATAATTGGACCATTTTTGTGTCCAAGTAGTGTTAATGGAGGAACTCCATATTTCATGGTGAACGGCCAAGTAAAAATATATTATTTCTCAATGTAATTAATTTTGTTCATCTCCTAGTTATATAAATAATATGACGTATTTGGGCGGGTGGGTATTTACTACCAGTGTGTACTACACCTCTGCACGCGCAAGGGTGGGTGGGTCTATACTACCATGCGTATACCATACCTCTGCACGCACAAGGGTGGGTGGGTCTTTACTACCATGCGTGTACCATACCTCTGCACGTGCAAGGGTGGTTGGGTATTTACTACCATGCGTGTACCATACCTCTGCACGTGCAAGGGTGGGTGGGTCTTTACTACCATGCGTGTACCACACCTCTCCACGTGCTAAGGGTGGGTGGGTCTTTACTACAATGCTTGTACCATACCTCTGCACGTGCAAGGGTGGGTGGGTCTTTACTACCATGCGTGTACCACACCTCTGCACGTGCAAGGGTGGGTGGGTCTTTACTACCATGCATGTACCATACCACTTCACGCGCAAGGGCGGGTGGTTATCGAAGTAAATATGTTAAAGTTGTACAATAAAAATTTGATGAGTCCTTAGCCACAACATATTGGGTCTTATTTGGTTAGTTTCTCAATTTTGGCTGTTAATTGTAATATAAAAATTGTAAAAGCTAAAAAATATATCTTTAATGCTAGTATGTGAGAGCTGTAAATTTTATGATGAGCTTATTTGTGGTAAGGGAGAAATATCCACATCTTGTAATGTATGTAGACAACCACAAAAGCAAATATTAGAGATGTGTATATCAGAACAACGATACAACATATCTATATCGAATTTAAGATGAACTACAGTTAACTGAACATCCATCAAACTAACAATCCACGCTCATGTATGACATCAGAAATCAGTAGGACCATCCATCTTACAAGACAATCACGTCATCGTCGATGGAACTGCATGCGGAAGTTTTGACATACCAAATGTCACATTCCATACGTGTCGTTTTTCGAAAGGTCACCAAATTTAAAGTACATGCGTAAGATTTTTTATTGTCATAATATATAAATTGTACGATTTATTGTATGTTATCATTTATGGATTTTAAATTAGCCTTAATACATTCTCCTACATTTAACCTAAATGCAATACGTCAAGCTATTTACGACCTGTCTCACTGATTCTGTTTAATACCTTCATAAAGCGTGCAGAGAGCATTCTATAACTATTTGATCCATTGAATGGATAGACTCCTTGCAATAACATAATTAATCTAGTGTCAATCTTCATGTATTTATTTATTTCGTTTTTTAATTCTTTAGTTACAACACTACGGGGATCTTTTCCGTTAATTTACTGTCACTACTTTTTTTCCATTAATTCACTACAGCTTGATAACTATTCCATTGCTCTAAAAACTTTCCCCCAATCATTTGTATGTCCACTGTGATATTCCTTATACGCTACGAATACTTTCCAAGACCGGAGGGCGCATTTGGTACAACCAAGTCAATCAATCGATTTACCAGTTTGTGATCAACTTAAATAGCCACATAACCTAACCTAACTTAACCTTAACATAATTGCAACAAAAAAGTAGTGGTAGTAAAGTAACTAAAAAAGTAGTGGTATTGAATTTATGGAAAAGGTACGAATACTAAATAATAATATGCAAGAAACTGTAGTACATAAAACAACAGCGTTTATATTTTCTAAAAAATCTACTTGCAATTGTTATAAGTTAGTAAATGAAGAGTTACATATATTTGAGTCGAAGGTACCATAATATCAAGTATTTAAGTTCAAGATCCGTCCAAATCACTTTCCTAAATAAATACATCAATTTTAACATTAAACTCATAAATTCGTTCAGATAGTCGTGAACTCCCTCGACGTTCATTTGGCCACGCAATGTGATGTTAAGGCAAGGATGGTGGTTGCTGATATTACTGGACACAGCCACTTCAGGAAACACCGTGCAAAGATAGATATCTACAAAGAAGACACTAGTTTCCGGCTTTGTGGCGAGACTCTTTAGTCTGTCGAACTGAGTACAAAGCTTAGGAGAAGGAGAATTGTCGGGGTTACAAGAAGAAAGAATGAGTGAAAAATATATTACAGCTGGCTAAGCCGCTCGGAATAGGCATCCCATTCTAGTAGGTGACAGAGAAGCACACTAAACCCAATGTTGAAGTGCAATCTAGGAATTGCCTTAGAGCTCTCCTTTCCCGGCAACAAACAAAACTAAATTAGTCTAGTTCCACTGGTAGCTTGTAATATTTTAGAACATTCATCACAAATTCAAAGATAAAGATAGAAGGAAAAGTCAATATTCAGAGTTGCCTCGACAGTGAGATCGTCGGAGTAATCCAACCATTACTATGGTTGGAATATTTTTGCCATAAGATGATTATGTTGAAAAAATGCTTTGAGGCTCTCCATACAATAATGGAATAATTTATGCGGTGCTCAAAAATAAAACAATAATGTATCTTGAAAGTTCAGAATTTTGAGTTCTGCTTTGTCTCAGGAGGCCTCATGCTAATTTTACCTCTAAATTTTCTACGTGGGTTTTCAAGGTGACTCAATTACCGACGTTTTAAACATTAAATCAATAAATCAATTTTATGCACTGGCAGAACGTTAATGACAACTACCTCCCCCCCCCGTATCCCTGGCAGGCTTTAAAAGCCTGAGCCTATTTACATTCAGTCACATTAAGGATCCTGTCACTTAGGGTAATGCTGCTGAAAGCCTACAGCATATTTCCTGTTAATTTCTACCTAACATAAATGTATCTTCAGTTTGTTTATTTACATTTACATGCAAATATCATTTAAATGTTCTAAATAATTATTAATAGTATTTAATATATTTTAGTATTTAATAAATATCATTAAGTACTTTGGCATATCTGGATTAAAATAAGTACTAACCCATATTTAAAGTCATATTGTTAATATTGTTTCCTTGTTCGTCAAAAATCTTAATTGTGTGTAATCCTGTTTCAACTGAATTTTATTATTATTATTTCATATGTTTTCTTTATTCTTAATACAATTCTCAAATATTTAGCTGAATGGTCTACTCCATAAACAAAATGTATAGTTACGTATATGTATAGTTGTAGTAAATGTATGTATATGTACAGTATGTATTTGGGAAATAAATTTCTTTCTTTCTTTCTTTTTTTATTTATTGGTTTTTGTTTGTTGTTAATAAATAATATCGATGTGCTTGTATGTGTGTCTTGTTATTGTTTACTCTCTATGATTCATTGATTGTCATTAATTTTATTCATTATATCATTACTGTTGTTGTTAACTTAGAATTATATAATTGTTAATGCTAACATTTCTGCTGTTAGAACTTATTTTCAAATGTTTTCTATGTGTTTCATAAATATCAAATATGTAGTTAAAAAGTTAATTTCTCAATTTCAAAAATAAGTTCTCCAGCGTTAAATTTGAGTGATTTGAACGCTGGTGAACTTCTTTTTGCATTTTAAATTTTAATATTTAATGCTACATTGTAGTTGGATGTACACCTGTTGTGTAGCAGAAATAAATTATTAACTAAAATAGAGTAGAAACTATATTTATGTCAAATGTTATACTGAAATTATATATTATACAGTTTATACTCAAATTTGTTTCATACATATATTTTATATGGTTCACTAGGAATAATTATTGTTTTAGTGGACAACAAGACAATGTACCAGAAATCCTAGTACTTCCGGTCTCCAACTGGAAATATGCTACCATTTTAAAACAGAGGATAGGGGAATTCAAAAGAGGTATAACTATGAAATATACTAGTAACATCTATCAAATGACAAGCAATCCTTATGTATAATACCTGAACCAGTGTTTTATGCAATTTATATTTTTATGTAGTTTTATAACATGTAGGAATGAATGTAAACAATATTATTCAGGAGGTTATAGTGCTTTTATAGTTTTAGAAAGTAAGTTTTTATTTAGTGACAATTTTACCGTATAAAACCGAATGTTTGTCTCTATGATTATTTGTCGACCATTTGTACACCTCATGATTCAATCGATTGCAATGAAATGTTAGAAGTTGTGTATTTTTTTCATGGGAGATTTTAAGCTTAGTTTTTGCATGAAACCAAATGGGAATAGTCCCAAACATCTGAACTGAACTGAAACTAACATCGGCTTGGAAGTTTTCAATTGTAATCCAATTGAGTTATTTAACTTAATTAAACATCAGTTGCTAAATAAAAACATATTAAATGAAACCTGTTGAAATAGACTAAGTAATAAAATAAGTTCACTATACTAATGTATAGCAACACAGGTACAAAGAATGAGCTGTCCTATGTAAATTCTCATTTTTTGGTTATACTAACACAGTACTACGTCCATTGTACGGGGTTTACGTTGATTTATACTATGCTTATTGTATTCAGTAATATAAACATGTACCTACAGGCATCTGTATATTGCAAAAATATGCTGTGGTCACGGTACCCCTAGGAAAGAAGACGGTTGGTATCATGTGCATCTCTCATGACAGCACACGGGCGAAATAGCAACGACAATCACAAAATACTGTTATAGTTCCCGTATTTACAATTCCAGCTGATAAATGATACATCACTTGCCTAATATTTAGCTGAATGCTTCCATGCGATAGTTATATTTATTTACTTCAACGGTAACACCATTTTACACAAAATATTACAAAGATGGCAATGCAAAGAGATCAGCAAATACGGTACACAAACCAACAACCTCATATAACTAAGAATAACAAATTAAGTTGAATCAAACAGCCATACAAGACCAGCATTTAACTGATTAAATTACATGTGGATGACAAAGAAAATGAAATTATTGATAACATAAGTAAATAACAACAAGTAACAATAAACAAACATTGAACAAATATATATATATATATATATATATATATATATAAATCAAATGTACAAGAAAAACAATACAAGGATAGTAATTCAACAATCACCATTCTAATAAATATTAAATATAACAGGAAAAAATTCAGTGTTATAAAGAGTGCATAATAGCCTCGAAATACAACCATCAAAGTTCATCTTCAAGTAAGGACCGAGCCAGTCTTCTAAACTCCTGAGGGTTAGTCCGAAAAATTCCAACTGAGAAATATTCCCAAGACGCATGAGACGAGGCACAGTACTATTGAACGCATAAGAAGTGGAGTGGTGATGCTTGGAAAAGGTCTGAGTGAGACGGGTTCTACGAGGAACATGAAAGTCAAAAAGCTGAAGTAACTCAGGGCAATCAATCAAGCCATTGACGACTTTAAATAACAATATCAAGTCCATAACAGCTCTTCTGGTGGAAAGAGAGATAACTCCATGCTGAACTGCAATCTCTTGAACATCAATATCCAAATAGTTCACACCACCCCTAACACCCATCAGGCGAAGAAATTTAGTTACCAGTATTTTATCGAATAATCAAACCAGGTGAATCAAGCCATGTAACGCCACATCCTACTGCGCAGCCTCGTCTTGATAACTACCGTCTTTTCTAGTTATTGTGGTTGTGATCAGGTTTGGTCCGGTATTTACCTCAGAACTATCTAAGTGTTTTTTTTATTTCAACAGATGGTTTTAAGCTATTATCAATAGACGCGGTATTCTCGTGCCAAGTACGTTAAAAGAAATTATGGACAAATATAATCAAAAACAGCTGTTCTTAAAAAGGCGATGCCGCGTCTCATTTACAGGAAAACCAGTAATTATGACGTCATCAAAAACTTCTTCATATTTCTTCAATATTTTGAAATGTATTGAAATCAAATATTTCGAGAATTCGAAACCACTTCGATTGACAGGTCGATGACCAACATTGGTTCGTTTGTTAAAATAGTAACCCACCCGCCCACCCATACACTTACAGTGGTATTGACCCACCCGCCCACCCATACACTTACAGTGTGGTAATGACCCACCCGCCCACCCATACACTTACAGTGGTATTGACCCACCCTCCCACCCATACACTTACAGTGGTATTGACCCACCCGCCCACCCATACACTTACAGTGTGGTATTTACTATTTTATGATACAAGGTTTTATATTCCTAGTCTCTGTTTTCTCAATTGGCTATGGTTCACCATTCTAGTGAGATCGGCTCTAATCGGAAATCTCAGCCATAGGTCAAAGCTGTCAAATGTTCAAAAATAATAATATTTATGTGACCACAAACAAAAACCCTGCGCAGTAGCCAATTTACTGTGCAACTATTACATGCAATGAAGGTTAATGTGTTATGACAGCTGCTGCTATCAAAAATATATAACAGCTGGCGCTACACTGTACGTCATCTTGTGACTTGTTTTATTAAACTGTTCCTAAAAATAAACTGTGTTTTTATTATTTTATATTTCATATTATTAAACGTACAATGTGTTTGTGAAGTATGTTCTTTAGTATAGTGTATATATATAACTTTTGGAAGATGAAGTTAAGGTAAAGTTCAATATGATGGTCAGGATGGTGGGTCAAAGCTGGAAGGAGGATTGAAGTGAGCTAGGCAGGTTTCAGGCAAATTGGTAGGCTTATGGTGTCTCCCAACAACCTTACTCCCCAGCCTCTAGCACGTCTCTGTAAACATGTAGGTGAGTTTTATTTAATACATTGTAATAATTTGCCTTAGATTTTCAGGGTTTAAGGTACGGTACGTAATTGGTTGGCATGTTTTAACATTAGTTTTGAAATATATTATCAATAACACCACCAAATGCGCAAAAGGAAGTCATAGGCCTAATCGTATTGCTGTGAGAAAAACGCTACCATAAATTTGCTTTTGTTGACAAGGGTTGATAAAGGTGTCTTTCACATTGCTCTGTTACAGTAAACGATGTTTAACCGTGTAGCTTTTCAGAGCCACTGGCGCCTCGATGGTTCCGTGGTTTTCGTTACTGTGGCTCACGGACATAAATAAGCGGTTTCATACTCTTCTTTATTTAATGAATGGGATTTTGACTTGACATGCATTTAATAACATTTGAGTTTAACCGTGTCGGCCGGTGATTCCATGAGTACTACGTCTGACATATAGTAAAAAAAATACATTTTTGGGAATAAATCCGCTTGAAGAGGATATAAATAATGGAATAAGTACAATTTGTCTGGTTTTGTTTGGGGAAGTTGACATATTGCAAAATTTACTACTGTACCACACATTCAATCAAGCTTTTTAATAGTATTTTTTAACCTCTTTTAAATTGTCTAGAATTAATAACAATCTCTTTGATCAATACGTAACAGGAAAAAATATTTATCAAAATATTAATGTAAATGTTCACTTAAGATCATCTTCGAAGACAGAAGAAACTGCCTGTAAAGTGGTACCGGCTTTAGTGGGTAGACAGGATAGGCAATTTCCTATCAAACATATATGCAAATATTTAAAAATAATTGTTGTTGTTGTCAAAAAATGGCATTTACTAATCATATTATAGAATTTACTGACCAATCTGATTACAGATTTTCCTGGCCAATCAGAACACAGGATTTTATGACAAATCAGATCACAGGCCTAGCTGACCAATGAGATCAAAGAACTGACTGACCAATCAGATAACAGGATTTTCTGACCAATCAGATCACATAATACAGAACCATGACTCTCTTAAGGTTAATCCTTTGGGGGATCGGTAGTCTCGGCTGAGAACCGGCTCCCAACAGCAATCCCTAATAGCCGGACAAAGGGGAATGTTTTTTGTTTATGTTTAAGTTACAAACACACAGGTAAGTATATTCCATCAATATAATTGTTTTTCAAAAACGATAGCTTTGTATTCCATTCATTGATCATTCTTTACACGGGGAAAACACCTCATGATCAGGAGAACTTAATTCTCTGTGATTATTGGTTTCAAGTGACAAAAAAGCCAAGGTGATTGTATTTCAAAGAATTGAAGGCAAAAAGTAATCGTATTGAGAGTGGAGAATGCCGAAAATAATTACAATTCAACTCATTTTGTCCTGAGTTGTGATACATGAAACTTTGAAAACTAATACAAGGACACAGAGCACATTAAGAGTTATAAATAAATAAATTAAAAAATATATTAAATCAAACAAAAAAAAACTTTAAAAGTGTAAAAGAGGACGCCAAGCATATAACAAAAGTTATATATATATATAATAAATGAAAAAAGATGTGAAATAAAAAATGAGATGGCCAAGTACCTTCGGTACTCCAATGAAACAAACAAACCATGCAAACAAATTGGAAAAAATATGGACATGAATGAAAACTTAAATCCATGGCGTTGGCTTTTTTCAGCCTCGCTCGAACGCCAACGCCAAGAATTTTAGTTTTCATATATTTCCATTTTTACCAATTTGTTTGCTTAGTTTGTTAGTTTCATTGGAGTAACGAAGGTATTTGGCCATCTCATTTTGATTTCACATCTTTTTTATTTATTATATAGATAATTTTTTTTATGTGCTTGACATCCTTTTTACCTTTTTTAAGTTCTTTTTGGTTTGATAAAAAATTAATGGTCAATTTATTATTGCTAAAGGGATTACATTGATACTACTTAGAACCCCTGGGGTGGTTACCTGACGGAATTTCTAAATAAAGATAGGCCTATGTGTTTAAAATAAAGAAAGGTGCTAACAATGTCCATGCAACATTTCAGATGAATGGGTTCAATAGTTTTCACGTGATTGAGTAACACACATAGACACTATCCGATTGTTATACAATTAGTAAGATAGTGTACATATCAATATTTGTATTTAAAAGTCAAAAAACTGAGGCCATAAGCTGGGTGTAACAAGCACAAGGAATAGCAGGATTGTCCCAGTAAGCGCGTGGTATCTCCTAGTTTAGGAATATTGGCATTGTTATGTACCACTTGGAGTGTTGTGCTCACAACTCCCATAGGTCACAGACAGGTTCGTTATAAAGCAAGCTAGGTCTGACCCTGTTTGGTCACGTATGCAAATGAGCGGGTGTTAGATTGTATGACTTATATATAACCAGACTACGAAGTTAAATCACATTCTAGATGTCAAACTAGAATGAGTTTTACATTTAAAATTCATTTTTAACAATTATTTCAATGAAAATTATATCAATACTAAAATTGGTTAGAATATCACACAGAAGTAAGTAGCCTACCTACTTAAACATTATAGAAATAAATTAAACCTCCACAAATAAAATAATTTATATAAAAAAGGTAACAAAACACTATTACATAATTCAAGATGAAACCCATTTTTTTTAATTTAAAACTAACATAGTATTTGATGATGTTATTTGTTTATCATATCTAAACGTATGGTATTAATTAATGTTCAACAACTTATTTAATCTTCTTGATGGAGTACAGTAAGTAATACAGTATTAAAATTATTTCACCATACATATCTGATGCTAAAACCACGGATAGTAAATTGTTATAACTGTTTGTAATTGATAAAAAATAGTTCATCCTTATAAATACTACATGAAGCCGTTATTTTTTGTTAACGCAATCCTTCCTTTATTTCTTTATTAATTTTGACCACTGTGCCAAGTAACTTGCCATTATTTTTAGTTGTGCAAACAGGTTTTAATTGTCAAATAATTTCACTCGAATGGCATAGGGTATAAACACAGTATAAAACACCCAGTAGTGACTTTTCCATTTCAATGCTGTGCACCTAGAGCGACGCTAGCGCTCCTAATGGTAGGAGAATAAAACTACTCCACATTAATTGTATTGCAATGTGTCTGGCAAATAAGTGGAATATTTTTTTTAATTTGGTGGGACCATTTTCCAAAAAGCCAAAACATTTTAGAACATTTTGTATTTATCGTTTGCAATAATAACCCACTAGCCAGGGAAACTAAGAGACCCACATATTTACGAGGAGTTCGAACCACATAGTATTATACTGATTTTCAGCAAATTTGCAATCGTTTATTCCAGATATGGCTTTGCCATGTCAGTCACCTATCTAAGTAAATTCCTAGACATTTAACGTCATTTCGTTGAGTTAGTAGAGTGTTATTTAAGGAAACAATTGGACAGTTTTCCAAATTAAGCGTAACTGTAATGTGTACGGATTTAATCTAGTTCACTTGTATTCTCCAACGTCTTATCCAATCTTTCATTGAATTAAAAACATCTTGCAAGATGTGAGAAGCTATTAAAGAGTTCCTATGGAGAAGCAAGGACTGCAGTATCCGATGGAGAAGCAAGGACTGCAGTATCCGATGGAGAAGCAAGGACTGCAGTATCCGATGGAGAAGCAAGGACTGCAGTATCCGATGGAGAAGCAAAGGACTGCAGTATCCGATGGAGAAGCAAAGGACTGCAGTATCCGATGGAGAAGCAAGGACTGCAGTATCCGATAGAGAAGCAAGGACTGCAGTATCCGATGGAGAAGCAAGGACTGCAGTATCCGATGGAGAAGCAAGGACTGCAGTATCCGATGGAGAAGCAAGGACTGCAGTATCCGATGGAGAAGCAAGGACTGCAGTATCCGATGGAGAAGCAAGGACTGCAGTATCCGATGGAGAAGCAAGGACTGCAGTATCCGATGGAGAAGCAAGGACTGCAGTATCCGATGGAGAAGCAAGGACTGCAGTATCCGATGGAGAAGCAAGGACTGCAGTATCCGATGGAGAAGCAAGGACTGCAGTATCCGATGGAGAAGCAAGGACTGCAGTATCCGATGGAGAAGCAAGGACTGCAGTATCCGATGGAGAAGCAAGGACTGCAGTATCCGATGGAGAAGCAAGGACTGCAGTATCCGATGGAGAAGCAAGGACTGCAGTATCCGATGGAGAAGCAAAGGACTGCAGTATCCGATGGAGAAGCAAGGACTGCAGTATCCGATGGAGAAGCAAGGACTGCAGTATCCGATGGAGAAGCAAGGACTGCAGTATCCGATGGAGAAGCAAGGACTGCAGTATCCGATGGAGAAGCAAGGACTGCAGTATCCGATGGAGAAGCAAAGGACTGCAGTATCCGATGGAGATGCAAAGGACTGCAGTATCCGATGGAGAAGCAAGGACTGCAGTATCCGATGGAGAAGCAAGGACTGCAGTATCCGATGGAGAAGCAAGGACTGCAGTATCCGATGGAGAAGCAAGGACTGCAGTATCCGATGGAGAAGCAAGGACTGCAGTATCCGATGGAGAAGCAAGGACTGCAGTATCCGATGGAGAAGCAAGGACTGCAGTATCCGATGGAGAAGCAAGGACTGCAGTATCCGATGGAGAAGCAAAGGACTGCAGTATCCGATGGAGAAGCAAGGACTGCAGTATCCGATGGAGAAGCAAGGACTGCAGTATCCGATGGAGAAGCAAGGACTGCAGTATCCGATGGAGAAGCAAGGACTGCAGTATCCGATGGAGAAGCAAAGGACTGCAGTATCCGATGGAGAAGCAAGGACTGCAGTATCCGATGGAGAAGCAAGGACTGCAGTATCCGATGGAGAAGCAAGGACTGCAGTATCCGATGGAGAAGCAAGGACTGCAGTATCCGATGGAGAAGCAAAGGACTGCAGTATCCGATGGAGAAGCAAGGACTGCAGTATCCGATGGAGAAGCAAGGACTGCAGTATCCGATGGAGAAGCAAGGACTGCAGTATCCGATGGAGAAGCAAGGACTGCAGTATCCGATGGAGAAGCAAGGACTGCAGTATCCGATGGAGAAGCAAGGACTGCAGTATCCGATGGAGAAGCAAGGACTGCAGTATCCGATGGAGAAGCAAGGACTGCAGTATCCGATGGAGAAGCAAGGACTGCAGTATCCGATGGAGAAGCAAGGACTGCAGTATCCGATGGAGAAGCAAGGACTGCAGTATCCGATGGAGAAGCAAGGACTGCAGTATCCGATGGAGAAGCAAGGACTGCAGTATCCGATGGAGAAGCAAGGACTGCAGTATCCGATGGAGAAGCAAAGGATTGTAGTATCCGATGGAGAAGCAAGGACTGCAGTATCCGATGGAGAAGCAAAGGACTGCAGTATCCGATGGAGAAGCAAAGGACTGCAGTATCCGATGGAGAAGCAAGGACTGCAGTATCCGATGGAGAAGCAAGGACTGCTGTATCCGATGGAGAAGCAAGGACTGCAGTATCCGATGGAGAAGCAAGGACTGCAGTATCCGATAGAGAAGCAAGGACTGCAGTATCCGATGGAGAAGCAAAGGACTGCAGTATCCGATGGAGAAGCAAGGACTGCAGTATCCGATGGAGAAGCAAGGACTGCAGTATCCGATGGAGAAGCAAGGACTGCAGTATCCGATGGAGAAGCAAGGACTGCAGTATCCGATGGAGAAGCAAGGACTGCAGTATCCGATGGAGAAGCAAGGACTGCAGTATCCGATGGAGAAGCAAGGACTGCAGTATCCGATGGAGAAGCAAGGACTGCAGTATCCGATGGAGAAGCAAGGACTGCAGTATCCGATGGAGAAGCAAGGACTGCAGTATCCGATGGAGAAGCAAGGACTGCAGTATCCGATGGAGAAGCAAGGGACTGCAGTATCCGATGGAGAAGCAAGGACTGCAGTATCCGATGGAGAAGCAAGGACTGCAGTATCCGATGGAGAAGCAAAGGACTGCAGTATCCGATGGAGAAGCAAAGGACTGCAGTATCCGATGGAGAAGCAAGGACTGCAGTATCCGATGGAGAAGCAAGGACTGCAGTATCCGATGGAGAAGCAAGGACTGCAGTATCCGATGGAGAAGCAAGGACTGCAGTATCCGATGGAGAAGCAAGGACTGCAGTATCCGATGGAGAAGCAAGGACTGCAGTATCCGATGGAGAAGCAAGGACTGCAGTATCCGATGGAGAAGCAAGGACTGCAGTATCCGATGGAGAAGCAAGGACTGCAGTATCCGATGGAGAAGCAAGGACTGCAGTATCCGATGGAGAAGCAAGGACTGCAGTATCCGATGGAGAAGCAAGGACTGCAGTATCCGATGAAGAAGCAAGGACTGCAGTATCCGATGGAGAAGCAAGGACTGCAGTATCCGATGGAGAAGCAAAGGACTGCAGTATCCGATGGAGAAGCAAAGGACTGCAGTATCCGATGGAGAAGCAAGGACTGCAGTATCCGATGGAGAAGCAAAGGACTGCAGTATCCGATGGAGAAGCAAAGGACTGCAGTATCCGATGGAGAAGCAAGGACTGCAGTATCCGATGGAGAAGCAAAGGACTGCTGTATCCGATGGAGAAGCAAGGACTGCAGTATCCAATGGAGAAGCAAGGACTGCAGTATCCGATGGAGAAGCAAGGACTGCAGTATCCGATGGAGAAGCAAGGACTGCAGGATCCGTGCTTCACTGCAGATTTAATAATAAGTGTAATAATAACAACAGTGGCTTGTTACATTATAGACATATGTCATTTGACATTTACTAATAACAGCTGCGGATGTAAAAAGTGCAGATATACGCGCGACTCTGCTTCTGCCGCTAGGATCGCTAGCGTCATGCTTATTGCCAATTTTTAACGTAGTAGGCCTACCGCTACTGTCTGTTATTACAATGTGGTTTAAATGCCTTAAAATACGTTTTTGGTCATAAGAATAACATGGTGAGATATTTAAGCTAATCAAAAAGTAACAGCTGTTCAAATAAATGTAAAAAATGGCGTTTATAATATTTAGAAGGTTAAAGATCTTTCTTAAAGTTAGAGAGAGTAAGTTTGTTTGAATAAGTGGACGTTTGGTTTAATCTATAAATGTAAAAAAGTGAATTGTTGTCTGTCTGTGCTTCGTTTATACATCACTTACACCACTCATCCAATTGTTGTCTGTCTGTGCTTCGTTTATACATCACTTACACCACTCATCCAATTGTTGTCTGTCTGTGCTTCGTTTATACATCACTTACACCACTCATCCAATTGTTGTCTGTCTGTGCTTCGTTTATACATCACTTACACCACTCATCCAATTGCCGGAGATTTTTGAGACCTTTGGGTATTTTTTCACAGGGAAGGTTTTATTGTTAGTTCTAGTTTTAGTCAGATGCAACTGTAGCTCTCTGCCATACTGGTTTTTAAAGTTTCAGTGGTAATTTAATATATTTATTTAATTAATTATCAGTTGTAAAATAAAATAAGTGATATAAAAAATTTTGAAATAGGCTAAGTAAATAACATTGTGTGTTTAAATCTTCTCTATAAATAGTATTAGATTGAAGTATAGCTAATGTAAATAATTTTACATACTATATCACCATTGTAATAGTTTAGTTACTATTATTTGTAGTCAAAAGTCACAAACCAAGGCCAATGGCCGAGGTGTCATGAGTGCAGTGAATGTCGGCGTTGGCACACAAAGCCTGCAAGGTGACCCCTAGTACCGAACTAATTAATTCATAAATACAATAAAATGGTTGAAGCGTTAAGCCTACTAATAGAGGAAAGCATTATAGGCTCTGAGTTGTCAAAAAAGTAGATATATGTGAGAAGACGAAACAAATATGCACTTATTACCTTCCATTTACCATGGAACTTCTAAGCATAAAGGTTTCAAGCAAATAAAAATTAATGAATATATTATTTATATGATGTGTTTTAATTTCCTTTATTTTATAGTGAATATTTTCGTATTAAAATTAAACTCTCTTTCCCATTCAACCTGAGACATTGCATGGAATAACAATCACACTTATACAATACGTTAGTATTGACCCTCACACCCACCCGTGCACGTGCAGTGGTATTTACTTCCCGCCCACCCGTGCTCGTGCAGTAGTATTTACTCTCCCACCCACCCGAGCACGTGCAGTGGTATTTACTTCCCGCCCACCCGAGCACGTGCATTGGTATTGACTTTCCCGCCCACCCAAGCACGTGCAGTGGCATTGACTCTCACGCCCATCCATGTACATGCAGGGTAATTGACCCTCCCGCCCGCACGTGCACGTGCAGTAGTATTTACTCTCTCACCCACTCGTGCACGTGCAGTGGTATTTACTTCCCGCCCACCCGAGCACGTGCAGTGGTATTGACTCTCACGCCCATCCGTGTACGTGCAGGGTAATTGACCCTCCCACCTGCACGTGCACGTGCAGTGGTATTTACTCTCTCACCCACTCATGCACGTGCAGTGGTATTAACCCTCCCACCCACCCACGTACGTGCAGTAGAATTGACATTCCCACCCACCCATGTACGTGCAATGGAATTGACCCTCCAGTCCACTCGTACATGTGCAGTGGTATTTAAACTCCCACCCACCCGTGCACGTGCAGTTGTATTGCCTCTCACACCCACCCATGTACGTGCAGTGTAATTGACTCTCCTACCCACCCGTGCACATGCAGTAGTATTTATTCTCTCACCCACCCGTGCACGTGTAGTGGTATTGACCCTCCCACCCACTCGTGTACGTGCAGTTGTATTGCCCTCCCACCAACAATTGTATGTGCAGTGGAATTGGCCCTACCGTGCACGTGCACTGGTATTTATTTTCCCGCCCGCCCATTCATGTGCAGTGGTATTGACCCTCCCACCCACACGTGTACATACAGTGGAATTGACCCTTCCGCCAACTCGTAAACGTTCACTAGTTTTGAATCTTCCACCCACCCGCGAACGTACAGTGATATTACCCACACGTGCACGTGCAATGTTATTTATTATCCAGTGCACACGTGCACGTGCAGTGGTATTGACCCTCCCGTCCATCCGTGCAAGTGCAGTGGTATTGACCCTCCCGTCCATCCGTGCAAGTGCAGTGGTATTTATTCTCCCGTCCACACGTGCCCGTGCAGTGGAATTTACCCACACGTGCACGTGCAGTTGTATTGACCCTCTCACCCATCTCTTCACGTGCAGCGGAATTGACCTTCCCATCCACCCATGCACGTGCAGTGGTATTGACCCACCTGTCCATCCATGCACGTGCAGTGGTATTTATTCTCCTGTTC
>JAQJVL010000196.1:1208169-1303169 GCA_035578905.1 Stictocephala bisonia
GATTTTTTAATGTTTAAAATCGATTTCGGTCTCGAAAGACCATCATCAGTTTAACATAGAATACAAATAGGGTTATAAATATATCTTTAGAATAATTAATTTAACAGCTGATATTATAAAAATTTAAATAAAAATGTAGATGGATAAGTTGTAGATCTTGTTAAATTTTATAATTTTGTATCTTCATGATAGAATCAAACATAATATTTGAGTGAAATTTTATCTGATCGTTGAGTAATAATGATGGGTTTTCTTTTGTGTTTTTGTATATGTAAAATTTTTCAATGGCATCTACTTTTTTACTTTTAGGTGCAAAATGGATAATGTCTAAATTTTCTTCAATTGATGTAATATTATGGTTTTCTTGTATTAAATGTTCAGCAAATGTTGATAAATTTTGATGTTTGTTTTTTGGTATATGTTCTTTGAATCTTCTATTAAAACTTCTTCCTGTTTGGCCAATGTAATATTTAGGACAAGTTGAACATTTAATTTTATAAATTCCAGAATTATTGTATTTGTTTTCATTATTTTTAGTAGAGTAGTTATGCTGTAGTATATGTTTGATACTGTTCTTCGTTCTATATGTAATTTTATATCCTTGTTTGGAGAATATGTTATGTAAAGATTTGTTAATATCTCCATGATAGGTCATTTGAATGTAGTTATTTTTTTCTTTAGTTTTAGAATGAAGAGTTTTCTTGCTGTGTTTATTAATTAATTTACTTATTAAATTTGCTTGATATCCATTATCGACAGCAATTTGTTTGATAGTGTTGATTTCTTCTTGGTAATCTTCTTCTGTAAGAGGTGTATTCAGTAGTCTATGAATCATACTGTGGAAGGCTGCTAATTTGTGTGAGGTTGGATGATTGGATGTATTGTGAATTATTTGATTTGTTGATGTTGGTTTACGATAAATTTTGAATTGGTGTTTGTTATCTTTTTTAGTTATGGTAAGGTCAAGAAAGTTTATGCTGTTAGATTTTTCTATTTCTGTTGTAAATTTTAAGTTAGGATGAATTTTGTTCAGAAAGATTTCTAATAGATCTATTTGTCTTTGGTTTCCGTTGAATAGACAAAGAATGTCATCAGCATATCTATGATAATATATAATTTTCTTGGCGTAAGGGTTTATTTCAGGGTTGAGAATGTATTTATTTTCAATATAATTTAGGAAAATGTCTGCTATGATGCTTGAAAGTGGTGATCCCATGGCCAATCCTTTATCTTGGGAATAAATTTTATCGTTATATTGAAAGTAATTTTGTTTAAGAGTAATTTTTGTTAATTTGATGATTTCTTGAATTTTCTTGCTGTCTAATTTATTTTGTTTTGTTAAATTTTCTTCAAGAATGGTTAAACTCTCTTCTACAGGGATGTTTGTGTATAAATCTTTAATGTCAAATGAAATTAGGATATGATTATCAGGGCAATTTGTATTTTTAATTTTGTCGATTAAGTCTGTTGTATTTTTAAGGGAGCAGTTATTTTCAAGTGCTATTTCATTTTTTATAATATTGTTGAGGGTTTTTGCAAGTTTGTGAGCAGGAGAGTTCATTGCATTGACAATTGGTCTGATTGGTTCTTGGTCTTTGTGGATTTTGGGTTGACCGTAAAGTTTGGGAGCATTTGGTTTTATTGTTCTACAAAATAATTTTTGGTCAGGAGTTAAAATGTAAGATTTGTTGATAGCAGATTTTATTTTGTTGTGGTATGTTTCTGTAGGATCTTTATGTAATTCTTTTAAATTGTTGTTGGTGATGAAATCTATAATTTTCATATGGTGTTCGTCTTTATTAACAATTACTATTGTATTACCTTTATCTGCTTTGACGGCTGTTGCATTATCTTCTTTTAACTTATTTGATATATTGAGTATGGTACTTTTCTCGTGGTTATATGTATTGTATGTTGGTTTATTAGTGTATTTGATGATTTTTTCATGTGCAAGAATTCTTGTATTGTTTTGAATTTTTAAAGGAAGACTTTCAATTGAACTTTCAGTTTCAATGAGAAGTTTTGCATTGTTGTTTTCTTGAATACAATAATTGAAACCTTTTTCTAAAATGTTAATTTCAGCTTGATCAAATTCAATTTGTGTTTTGTTAATTAATCTAGGATAGAATTTGTGATTAGAATATTGATGTATCTTAGATTGGTTTTGTTTTGATAGTTTAAGTAATTTGTTGGTATGAATTAATTTCTTCTTTTTGATTTCTAAATTTACCCAATCATTAATTTGTGTCATTAGATTTTCAATTTCAATAAAGTGTAAACATTCAAATAGTGTGTAGTGTAGTTTTAATAATTGTTCATTTAACTTACATTTTTTTATGTATAATTGGTGAACCTCTTCTTTTAACCATATCTTTTCAGCTTTTGATTTTGTAATTTGTGCTGCTTCGGATTTATTTTTTATATTGACTTGAACATAATTAGGTATGATATTATTGTGAAGGCAATGTTGGTTGAAATGGATATCTTCAATGACATTCAGTAGTTTCAATTTGGTTTTTCTGTATTGGTAAGCTAAGTTAGCGTGATACTTTGTATTGTTTGACATTTTTAGCTATTTGATTGCTTAATATTTATATATATATAAAAAGAACTACACTTAGCAATCTTTTCTTGATTTTTTAATGTTTAAAATCGATTTCGGTCTCGAAAGACCATCATCAGTTTAACATAGAATACAAATAGGGTTATAAATATATCTTTAGAATAATTAATTTAACAGCTGATATTATAAAAATTTAAATAAAAATGTAGATGGATAAGTTGTAGATCTTGTTAAATTTTATAATTTTGTATCTTCATGATAGAATCAAACATAATATTTGAGTGAAATTTTATCTGATCGTTGAGTAATAATGATGGGTTTTCTTTTGTGTTTTTGTATATGTAAAATTTTTCAATGGCATTCAATTTTATACCACAGATCACCTTTTTTCTCTCCCATCCCAACAATTTTAATCATCAAGTATATTCCAATTACTATTAATATACATTTATCTGTTCTCGATATCATAGTAATATTCTATTAAAAATAATAGATATAAAGGAAGATATATAGCTATTGCTCTCTACTATTCCTGAATAAATGCTGTACTTACAAGTTATAACTTCAAAGGTCGTCTTCTATTGGCCTGGACTCAACACTCATGTGTACCTTCTTCTTTTATATAATTGGAAAAAATATTCCAACCTATAATGCCATATTCTTTACGTTAATCGTTTTCCTCATAAGAATCATTCATATTCACATTAAAATATGCACAAGCTATGAAGACGTCTATTTAACTGGCTGTTTCTGTTACCCGTGACAGTTGGTATTAGAGCGTCTGCCTATGTGAAACCACAGTAAATAACCGAACTATGGAAGAGTCAATCCATAATCTGCCGATAGCCAAAAATGCTGGTTGTGAGGGCTAGAGAGGTAGGCGAAAAGAAGGGGCAAGCAGATGTGTTGAAATAAAAACCAACGTTACTTTATTTCTCTTGAACCAAAAAAGTGTTTTTTACAACCTGGCATGGACAGGGAGCTTCAATGGTTATTTTAGAGACATTGGGAGGAAGAGACACATGGAAAGAATTAACAGCCTATGTTGGGTAAAAATGTAATCTATCACTAATTATGACACTGTTTTTGCGATCAGACTACAGTAGGAAGTGTTTTTGGAATTTATTTATTTTACAAATACATTTTTATTTAAAGTACTAACAAATATACTCCACTCAAACTAAGATAAGAAATAGTATAAGAATATAAAAAATAATTGTAACATTTACAACAAGCAAACTACGTGTAGTGATTACGCTTATTAATAAACTATAATAATATTAAATGAAAAACAATGAAAATAAACAAATATAGTAAGCATTAAGCTTAAAGAAATACGTAATAAATAGTAAAAAACCAATTAAGACTAAAATTAACGCAACTTAGCTGAGGGTCTATAAATAACATATTACTTTGGCAGATTTTAATACATAACATTAATATTATAAACCAATGATAAGTAAAAAAATATACATCACTAGTAATCCACGATAGTTAAAAACAATAAGACAACAATAAAAAACGGATATTTCCCGTCCATTCACTATCATAACTATAACTTAGGTTAACCTAACAGAACCAAATCAAACCTAACATGATATAAATAAACCTAACATAACTTAAATAAATCTAAAGTAACCTAATAAAAATAGTGGTAGTGAATTACCAATTTTAATAAACATTAACATTAAATAATACAGCATTTACATGTCTAACAAAGCAATAAATAATACCGCATTTACATGTCTAACAAAGCAATAAATCACTTAACCTCTGATATTGCCACTGAGTGTCATACCATTATCCTGAAGGAAATCAATAATTTCAGCAACACAATATCTAGTTCCTTGAAGTACTGAATGCTGCATAGTTGGTACAATGAGGTTCCTTGACAAAGAGATCTCTTTGTCGAGTGGATGGTGGAGTCTTGAAAATGATTGACTGAAGTATATCAGCACTTCACTCATGTATTAAGACTACCATGGTATTACTATTTCTACTTAATATAATGAAATAATGAGTTTATTCAGCATTAAATTACAATATGCAATACAGTTAAAAGGCTCTGAATTCCCTAACCACTGTTACCAGTAGTGTAGTTAGGTTAAAAAAAATACAATCAATTAATATAACATAAATTAAGAGTCCAGTCCATCATTTTACATACAAGCTGAGCAGCTTGTATACTTAATACTATAACGGAATTAAGTAAGTATTAGGTATCCATTATATGCTTAATACTATAACTGAAGAAATTTCCTTCCCTTGTATATTTTTACGAATCACGTCAGTCATCATCGAAACCGTCTATGACCACTCGCGGGGCCAATACATATTGTCTTCCAGGAAGAACGAGAACGGCAGATCATTCACCTGTAGGTAAATCGAGGCCCTTCCTTTGGATTCGAGAAGTTGTAGGTTGATCTCCAGGATCGCGATTCCAGAATCTTCTGGGCTTCCACATCTGGGTCATATAGAGAAACTTATCGGCCGACCTGACAGTCAGTGAAGAGTGTCAGTTAGTGACAGAATCAGCCCCAGTGACAGTGACAGTCTAGTTACAGTGACAGTCTATTGGTAGTGCAGTGACAGTATACCGAGCAGTGGCGGACACTAGATGGACAGTGTAACAAGTAATATAAATGTTTGTAAATATTACCGATTAATTTAAGAGTCGCAATAGTCTCTAAGTAATAATTTAAGTTTGTAAATATTTCATAATGTCCAATTTAGTGATTTAAAACTTGTAAACAAAAGTAACAGTAGCCAGAAGTGGAATCGCCTTATTTATTTATGACCCTGGTGAACCGTAACAATATGAACAGTTAAAGTTCGTCTTATTTTACCAGGCGAAGTTAGGGCTAAGAAGCCCACTCTAACACTTAATCTAGAGACTAACGGCTTTACGTAACTTCCGAACCACGTCATATATATAAGTATGAGTTCAATTTGTCAATATTATTTTAACATTGAAGTAATGCGCTAACTTAGTACTTTTGTAAAGACAGGCCAGCAATCCTCTGAGGAACACAATGATTATAGTGAGGGATAAAAAGCAGACATTCTTGATTTAAATAATACTCAGCCTTAAAAAAAGTTTCAACACAAACAGAAACTTTTAAGAAATTCTAGTGACAGCTGTGGAGAAATCGCTGAGTCTCCCACGGCTCGTATATTGGTCTAACTATACTGAACATTGCTTGCTCTTGCATTCTTAAACTTCTGTAAATCCCTTACAAAGTTATATTTGTAGATATTCGATGTTTATTTAATTTATAAGCTATCTTTACTGTATAATTATTGAAAATTTACCATAAAAACAGTTAGTAAAATGTTTAAGTGTGGATTAAGCGTCTTTATCAATATTTCATTTAACTTAACACAATTTATATAATAATAATTTTAAACGTTTTTGTAAATAGAAAATCGTTTTAACTTCTACTTTTGTATTTATATGTATTTTAGTTGGGATTCAATAGTACTAATAAATATTATTTATATGTATTTTAGTTGGGATTCAATAGTACTAATAAATATTATTTATATGTATTTTAGTTGGGATTCAATAGTACTAATAAATATTATTTATATGTATTTTAGTTGGGATTCAATAGTACTAATAAATACTATTTATATGTATTTTAGTTGGGATTCAATAGTACTAATAAATATTATTTATATGTATTTTAGTTGGGATTCAATAGTACTAATAAATATTATTTATATGTATTTTAGTTGGGATTCAATAGTACTAATAAATATTATTTATATGTATTTTAGTTGGGATTCAATAGTACTAATAAATACTATTTATATGTATTTTAGTTGGGATTCAATAGTACTAATAAATATTATTTATATGTATTTTAGTTGGGATTCAATAGTACTAATAAATATTATTTATATGTATTTTAGTTGGGATTCAATAGTACTAATAAATATTATTCGTTTTACATACTATCTATTTTATTTGACATTGTATAAATATATTCTATTGTTAAACTGTCTTCATTACGTGACATTTAAAAATATTATAAATGCGAAATAAAAAGATATAGAGTTACCAAAACATCAAAAATTGTTTGTAAATTACAGAAACTAAAAGTTATTGACACGAACTATAGCCTAAGCCTGACAGGCAGTGACAAAGCTAATCTCTAATCTAGCTGTCATAATTAACATGCCACTGTGGTTTAAATATCTTATCAGTATTTGGTTCTCAAAGACTATTTTAAAACTATATTTTTAAATTAATTGTATATGGTTATTTAATAAAACAGAGTTTTTTCAAAATAGCCTGATCTCCTTTTCAACCCTACTTTCTCCATTCCCATACACTAATTATTTGTACGGGGACTTTTTCAGACAGTGTAGGGGAAAAGTCAGTGCAATACAAGTTGAATATTGTAGATATAAAAACTAACCGTTAAACTGATTCGAACCAGCATTATCTATAAACTCAGGTACAAAGTCCTGACATCTTAGACTACTGGGTCTCTGGTTTTCCAAAAGTAAAAGTTAATAATTATAAATATGTATTTATATATTTATTTATACCTTACAAACCAATTAGAAGTTAAAAAAAGATTTGTAATGCATAATTGTTATCTTTATCATGCAAAACAAGATGAAACTTTTACAAAATAAATATACATTTATTTATAATTATATATTAATTATGGTGTACGTTTGAATGTAGTAGTAATAGATGAATTATAATACTTATGAATAATAATAGATGAATGATAGCTCAATGGGTTTTTGAAATAACTATGCGCCTAAAATCCAGCGCAACTAAATGATAGCTTTTATTGGAATCGTAAATATATAATGGATGCAGCTTTTGATTGAGAAAAATGATAATTGGGTTTTTCCCAATTAGTTAGTAAACTGATATATTGGTTAATTGATATTTAAAACTGGTTAGAAAATGAAGACAAAATGGTCAGAGTTGACGTAGTTAAAGTGCATATTGGCAATTTGATCATAAACAAACAACCATTGGCTATGCTATTGTTTCAGTAAAGTGAATTTCGCTGTTATTTGTCAGGATTAAATTCCACACCAATGGACAAATTTACGCGAAACTTCAGGAATGTGACATTTGCCTAGTGAGCTTAATGAAGGGTTTGTGATGACTCCATTGAATTAGATAGTACAAAAAAATTTGTACTTTGAAAGCAATGTACATTTTATTATTTTCAGTATTGTAATGTAAGGTACATGTATGTATGTCAGGTACGCAGTGCAACAGCACTAGTGTGTGAAATTACATAAATTTCTTGCATACTATTGAAACCTTGACACATTTTCAACTTTATTTAAGAGTCTGAAAAACATTTTATAGGTAAAGAACTTCTTTTGATTTATATCCATCATCATAATCATCATCCGATTTCGCAGGTCGTCTTACACAACCCCCTCAATTTTGTCTATCCCACCGGGTTTCCTCTTCCTCCACTTACTTCTCTCCGTACAACTCAGACTTAATCCTGCCATCTTCTTCTCGGTCGTCCTATTGGTTTTCTTCCTCTTTCTCCAGGGCTATCTTAGGCAATTTATTACTTCACACGCCCCATCCTTTACATACTTCTTGTAGCCATTGTCTCCAGCAGCGTTATTACTTTCAACCTTGCACTGATAATTTCGTAGTTTATTCTATATCTTCAGTGAATCTTCGCTATTCCTCTTAAAAATCCCATTTCCACATTAAATATAAATTTTTGTTTATATTAAACTCCTAAATTTAGAATATCCCTCTGCATCATAATAATACGTTGAATTATCACATCGAAAAAAATAAAAGTTCAAGCATAAGAGCTTTACTAAAATGAGGGATAGCAACATTGTGTTCAGGAGGGGGACTAAGTGGATATATGGGCTTAGACATGACAACAATGGTCTTTTACGTGACCCGTCCAACTCACGTGAAGTAACAATAGATGACAATCACAGGGCAGAACGTGATCGAACTTAGGTGTTGGGAGTTTTTGTTTGGAGAGATACCTCTTAGGATTTATATCACTAAAGATTATTACTACAATATTGAAATTAACAATATCATGTTGGAAGCACTATTTAATTTAGTATTATATAACCTTGGTAAAGTATGCATAATAAAGTTGAAAAGTACTGTTTTTATTTTATTTGCCAACGGCAAGCAGCCAATACATACATATATATTACAAGATGGTATCATGATACAAACATTACACTCCTATAATATATCTAATAAAAATTATAGAATATAACATTGCAAACAAGAACAAAGAGAAAAATTCGACCAATAAAAGGATAACAATATTAGGATAACAATGTTACTGACCGGAGATCAAACATAGGCCTGCAAGAGGCATTTAGCTAACGAAAAGCTAATACTTAGTGATAATATGGTAATGATCAAATTAAATTTAGAGCTACCAAAACAAAAAAAATTATTAGACTACAATAAAAACAGATAAACAAATTATAACATGATAACAACTAAAAACTAAAATGAAACGTGACCAAGTCTATGACTTTAATATAAAAGAATAAATATATACAATTCAAAACATTAACAAGAGAAAAGCTCAACACCAAATAAGAGGATAACAATATTACTAAAGGTAAGTCAAAACATACAACAAGCTTTAACTAACACAAAGGCTAATACTTGATGATACATATGGTAGTGATCAAACTTTATTCAGAACCACCAAAAAGAAAAGTAATTAAATTACACTACAATAACAATAGATAAACACATCTGTAGAAATTTTGAGGATTTAGGAATTTTTATCATCTTATAACTGAATTTTGAACACAAACTATTGTACATTATTTACCACCTTAACGTAACTATGCGTAACAATGTATATATATATCTATGAAAATTGTAAACAATGAATAATTGTAAAACATAATATACATAATCATGTGTACGTAGTCTTATATCCAGGTGTACGGGGACAACGTCTACCTGGGTGCTTAATACTCTACAGTTCCAGCAATACTTGTCTGACTTCCCTAAATATAATTTTAAGCTTAAAGAATAAAAAGAAACCTTTTAGGCTAATCACGAGCAATAATAAGTGCCAAATAAAAATGCACAAACAAAATCTAAAGATGCTACTGGGAACTCTGGAGGTCTGACCTAAGGAAAAAAGGATAATTAAAAAATATTATACATTAGGAAGATAAGAATGTACTTTGAGACCTTTTCCGTTAATTCACTACCACTACTTTTTCATTGCAATTACGGTTAGGTTAGGTCAGGTTAGGTCAGATTGATCACTAACTGGTAAATCCAATGATTGACTTACCGCCGAATGCACTCTACGTGTGTAAGTTCTTGGAAAGCGATAAGATAAGTCCAGCGATAACGGATTCTTAGCGGATAAGGAATACTACAGTGGACGTAAAAATGATTGGGAACAGTTTTTAGAGCAACAGAAATATACTTTTTCTGAAAATATAAGACGGTGTATAATTGATTTTCAGTTTTGAAAGTCCCCTTCAATTTGTTAAACGTACAAATCCTGATCATTGCCATGTAATTGATATCTAGCGTTATAGTGAATCTTAATTCTAATCCTTCATATCAGTATTAAAGAACAATTAAACTGCAATATTGACACTGGAAATATCATATTTCGTGTCATTTAATTTATTGAAGTTATAAGTTAATGAAAGAAAATATAAAATGGATAAATCTTAACAGGAAGTATTCTTAAACTATTTATTTTTGTAAACTCTCACTGAATAACTATATTTAGAGGAAAACTGCAGAATAACTTTTTCTAGATATCAGACCAAGTAAATTAAATTAATTAATTTTCAATTCATGGGTTATTTATATTCAACTCAGTTGGACGTAGGATGAAGCAGAATTCTAAGTCGTCACACGATAATGCGCTTTAAAGTTAGGTTTCAACTTAAACTTTAACTTGTGAAAGATTTCAGTTCCAGCTGTGGAGAAATCACTGATTCTCCCATAGCTTGGATGGTGGTCTAACTTCTAGATTGAACTTATTTTTCTTACGCCGTTAGTCTTCAATAAACTCGTAGAGAATATTAATGAAATCAAGAGACGTGTCCAATTTGTATTTTTGTGATTAATGTATTACCTTTTCACATTAATGTGTTTCTACCCAAATTAGTACAGATACCATCAAGCAATCAGTGAATAAATAAATTATACATTTTAGAAGCTACATACAATTTTTTTATGCTCTTTCTATGGAGCAAACGTATACTAAACATTGTTATGAATATCAACTATAAATTTAATTCTCAAACAGCAAACTGGAATATTGAACACCATTTTAGTTTGTTGAGTACTTTATTAAATTTTGAAACTGCTGTACTTTTATTGTTTTTTTTCATTCGATATTAAGAAACTTTTTAAAACTATGTTAGATTCTGCAAATTAACAATAACAAATTTATTTTCTACTCTTAAGGTCATAATAAAAGGTAATTCTCTCATCCTAAATATTACATTATTATAGCTGTCTATTAGGATTTGGACTTTATTTAGACTATATAATGAAATATAAATTCACTATATCAATTATTAACTAGTATAAATCAATAATAACTAGTCTTAAATTAATAAAATCAGCTTGAACAATTACAAATCAATATAATCATGTGAAATTTGTCAGCTACTATCTTAACAAAATAATGTGGCTACCAAATGTTATCAAAGAAAATAGTATTTTAAAAGACAAATCTATAGGTTATTTTTTTTTTATGTGGAAAACCTGTTATAATCAAGGAAATATTTTCCTAACCGAAACCAAACATAACTGTTATGGAACTTCTTTAAGAAAAGTAAAATGTTTCTACATAAACATGGTTTATACACCACAGATCCCAGAGTCAATAGTTTGATTTTACACTCCTTAATATTTATATTAAATATAAAATTTTCTTATATGGTTAGAAGGATACGCTGATGGTGGCTTATATCATGTTGGATCGAGTTGTGAAGTTCGAATTTCGAATTAGCTTCTTGTGTTGGACTTCACGTGTGGAATAGAGTTTATGGACGGGCAAACTGGTGGGCTTTATAACGAAAAGCTAAAATAAATAAATAAGTCCGATATTAAATAAATACTAGACCAAACTGTCATGATTAAGCCTGTTATGTCTTCGTATATACATCTCCATAGCATTTATTTAACAGTTAAAATAAATCCGTCATTTCAAATTGAATGACAATACTATCAATAAACAACATGAAATAAAGGTTAAGGTATGAAAATAGGTCGTATCTTGTAAAAACTAACAAAACAATTCAATTATCTGACTTCATTGTTGTGTGGCTTAACATAAGAGCTGATTAAGCAGTTTATTAAAATGAATGTTAACTAAACTGATTTTTTGCAATAGAGTTGTTAGATTTTATGATACAACTTGTGTTTAGCATTTTCTTTTTATCTGAATTTATTGTTCCTTTAATAGCCTGATCATTAAAACAATAAAAACGTTTCTTTTTAAAAACTTGTAAATTTCATGTATGGATTATATTAAGGAAAATGTCACATTTTTAATTTTTGTATGATTTCATGAAATGACGTGCTATTTATTTTATAAATACCATGTTTTTAGTATAGGAAGAGCATTAGTAAGAGTATAGTATTTTAGGAATTTAATATAAAAGTTTTTATTATGCCACTGTTTAAAATTTTTACAAATAAAAAAAAAAAATAGAATGTTTTTAACGGGACTATCTAGTATAGCATATATTGAACGGATCGTTAGACAAAACTACAATTTAAATCACAAACAGATAGACGGACAATAATGTATTTGTGGTCATTTGATTATAAGAAGTTTTCGGTTTATTTTGACTCCAGGTATTATAACCCCATGAATTTTTTTGGGTGTATTTCAGTTAAAATAGATAAGTTAGTAAGATTTCTGGTATTTATTTCAAATTTAAGAATATATAAATAAATAAAATATAATAAGAATTAAAAAAAAAAATCACGTCAAAAACTCTTGGGATCTATTTAATCTAGCCACAGTAGTTTGTGTTTACCAAAAATACTATAAACGAATGATTTCTAAGCCATTTGCAAAGTTTATTGAAGAGATTTTATATAAAATATAACAGTCAGGACAATTTTCATTTAGTTTTGCTAACCTAACTTTTAGTTGATATCGAAGTTGCTGGAAGGAAGCGTCTCCATTCCATTTGCGACCAACTAATTTAAATTCCTTCAACGTGAAATCTGATAACAGGTGGAGGTTTCTGAAACGTCACACATAGTTACATTTACATGTTTTGTTAGAAGAATATTATATTTTCATACCTTTGTATTATTTTAATTTTGGAACATAATTTCAATTAGGCCTATGCTAACCAAAACTAATACAAATTAAAAACATTATTAGTAAATATACTGAAACAATATTGTTTAGGAATAGTTCACTTGTAAATACTGAACATCACCTACAACATCATACAAATATCAATGATAATTTTGAAAAGAATGAAATCAAAAGATAATTTTCATTTATAACATACAATTTATGTATAGTATTTAATAGCTGTAATCTATATAGCTTTAAATAAATAATAACAATATACATTTTATTTCTTGAAATTTTTAAAATAAATCCTTTATAATTAACAATTTCTAGTCTAATTCCAATATTAAATAAGTCACAAAATAAAGCTATTCAAGAGATATAATTTTATGATCTAAAAGATGGTATTTTTAAGTTGATAACCGATAAGAAATCAACAAGAACTCTGTTTTTTAACAAACTATTTATAATTTGTTAAACGTTATACACTCGCTTGTATTGGATTTAATTAAATATGAACCATAATCCTTGAAAACGGTTTGAAAATGTATCATAGTTGGTAAAATAAAAAAAATGTGAAAATTATATAATAAACAACAAGATAACACAACAATAATAAATTTAAAACAATTGAATATAAATATAATTAGTTTTATAATTGAACATTTCTTAAAACAATAAAAATCATCATCAATAATATAAATTATGGTACACGACGTTGTGAAATAGTGTAGTACCTTTTTATGAAAATAAAGTAAGAAAATTGTTACGATAATAATAAACATTTGAAAGTGAAGAATCATTATAAATTGCTACACTCCTACCCACACTGGTAACCAAAGGATAAAGCTTGTCGAACCAAATTATGATTAATATGAAATTTATCTGTGAAAACCTTTATCATTATTAAACCTTAATTAATGGCCAATATCACTAGGATTTATTTTAATTGGCTCAAAATTTTAAATTGAACTTCAGTTGCTGGAAAAATTATGATGGTGAAATTATTGGATAGGCTCGCGATACAACCAGATATTCACAAAGTAAATTTACGCTTGTTAAAAATGATGGAGCTGGTAATATAAAGTGTAGTTGTATATTTGTTTTGTTATATTTTCACTGCTTGTCTTAGAAACTCTTCAGTGATTATAATTTAAAATCTTACAATCTGTATATAATAAACAAATTAAAAACATGCAGTTATTGTCATACTCAACATATATGACATGTTTACCAACTATTGTAGACCATTGTAGACTATTTGGAGGTTCGGCCAACATAATACTTCTAGACGAGAAAACTTTAAACGACATCAGGAGCCTCCTGTCCTATTTTTATTTTCGCTCCATTTAGTATATAATTGTCTTTTTATGTAAAAAAAGTCAATAAAATAAATAGGAGGAATAAGAATATTTTGGCAGATAAACATGGTGAGCACTTCTTTACAATAACATTAAAAAACATAAAAATAAACTTGGAGTCTTTTTAAAACGGTGGCAATTTAAAATTGTCATGATTTTTGGGTTTCAGTTTTAATCTGCCACAATTTTAAAATGGATAGTGATAACTCAATGGTTTGTCAATATTGATATAAAGAAGTGTGCAAAACTTCAAAACGTTCTTGAGATATTAGAACAGACAGACGGACATTAAGCGTTGTGAAATTTTATCAAACTTTATCCTTCTTTTTTGTCTGAGTTCTATTTATTTATTTATTCATAAGACGCCGATCGTAAAGATATGGGCGAATATGGATTTCGAATGAGTGTGATGAGTGAAGATGAGCAAATGTAGTCATTGTTACAAACTATGGCCGACTATTCCTTAGAAAGTGTCATTAATTAATAGCCCAATGACAAATGAACAGGCGGTGGTTATCAGCTGATCCTCCTCAAAATGTATTGACTCTGATTGGGATCGAACTGAGAACATTTAGCACATGAAGCTGGGATTGAACCAACTACGCTATTTTTGTGACACCCGGTATATGTATGGCTGGAAATCCAGTAGGGCTTGCTACATCAAAATGTATCTCTTTATTATCAACCTAACACTACGGAGCGGAATACTCATTTAAATTTAGCACAGTAATTAAAACGATGTAATTTATATATTTGTTATTTAATAATGGTACAGGACTCTAGTTACCTCTAAATTTAGGCTGATATGAATGGACAGTCATCATCTATAGTGTCCATATGCATAAGGATTAACGTCTCTATCGATAATCGAGAGACAATAACAGTGATGGGCCCCTGTGAACCATAACATATGGCATATAGTCGATAATTAATGATAAAGATAGTTACATATAATAGAGCTTAATATGTTAGTATTTTTTATTGTGTCTTTTCTGTATTCCTTCATAAATTATCGGTTAATTCATTTATAGTTTATCTCAATAAAAAATATACTTCATAAATATTGGTCAGATCTATTTCGTGCAATCCGTATCGAATTTATGTATTACAAATTTAATTTCAGTTACTTAAATATACAAAAATTCGTATTATTTGTTTGTTTTGTCATAGAGAGGTTTTATGGATCATTTTAATTTTTATATTATTAAATTATTTCATTTTAGGAAATTCATTCTTTTCTTAACTGCTTGTTAGTTAATTTATTGCTATTTTGGATCGCATTTCAGTGAAATAATCAACTCTGAAACGAAAATAGATAACTACATTTTATAAAGTAGCAGTGAAATCGTGTATTCAAGTCACTTGCTATTAACTTGTCAATGTTAGCCAAAATCGATCTGCAGAAAAATTATTAAGTAAATAACTAACATTAAATAATGTTATATATTTATGTACGGAAATTAGACTGAATATGGTATGATAGTGAAATGGAGGTTTTAAAAAAATTGGACTAAACAACCTATTTTGGCCTATTCGCTTAACCCTTATTAGGTAAGTACTAACTAGGTTACATATACAACTACTGTACGTCTGGATATATATACAGTTATAGATTATATTAAATACATATAGGTGTAAAAATATACTTTATAAATAGGTTACAGGTTCTGGATATGAGGTGGGCATAACGTCTAGAACCCTCAAGAACTAATGTTCTAGACATTTACATTATGTATTCTTCTTACATAATGTAAGAAAAAATGTTACATAAAATGAAAAACGAGTGAAACACTAATTAATATTTCAAATATTAGTATCAAATTAAGTACATGCTGTATCAAATACTAGCCAACGCCCCTTGCTTTACTATCGTGTGTTTCTCTACGCTTGCTTACTCTTACCCCGTGACTCTCTCTAAACAATCACATCAATATAAAAGCCCAGTTAGCTGCTATTCTCCTACATAACAGCAACCCTTTGCCCGGCATGGTGGCTTAGTGACTAAGGCTTTGGACTGTGGAGGGCATGTTCCAAGGTTTGAAACCCCAACTGAGCTAACAGTTGGTACTTTACTCGTTGAATAAAGTCCATGCACAGGCCTGCAGACCCATATGAACTAGCAAGTGAAGTTAAAAGTTGGTCTGGAAATCCCAACAAGTCTACTTTAGGGGGATAAAAAGTAGTGCAATCATGTCATAGTTAGTAGAAATAGCCTTAAGTATGTCACAATCAAAACAAAATCAGCTAGAATGTTGTCATGTTTACGTTTTTGCGGCAGCTGTTTTAAATAAATTACTAAATTAAATAGTCACCATTGTTACTCTTAAAGGGCAAAAACAAATGTTGAGTGGTTAGCCCCATTGGAATGGCATTTTGAGAAATCCTTTTTTGGTGAGTCTCTACGATACAAAAGCTAATTTCCTTAAAGATTTAATAGCATTCTATTCAGTTGTTTCAGGGATTTTGTCGTGCATGAGTACATCTTTTTTTATTTTTACATCGAGCTAAAGACACAGAAAAATTTGTTTTGTGAATTCGTAAAGTAAATTTCTTTAAACATTACTAAAAATAAAAATGGTGAGTGTGGAAAAATAAAATAAAATGTACAGTTCAACATATAAAAGCAAAATAGTACATATCATTAATATAATTACTGTAATAAAGCAATGTTATATCCTTTGATAAATCCGAAATACTTTTGATGTTGCCCCCACTATAGCAATAAGTAACGTTTTGTTGCCAATGTTAATGAAACAGTATTAATTAGTACATGAAAGAGCTCACACATTTGTTGAGTAGCCTAATTAATTATATCGAGTTGTGCTTGCTTTATGTTATCAATACCCGTCATACAGGACTCTATGGTAGTCGATTTATATAAATAAGTATTCACAAAAATAATATTACTAGACGCAATAATAACCCACTTAAGGAAAATAACGTATGTTTCTTTAGCTTCAACAATTGGTGGGTTAAAATAAGGTTATTTCCCCCAAAATAGGTCTTTATTATGGCTATATAAATAATAACAGCTTCAAGGTAGTAAAAACTAGACTTTCTAAACTTTTTACATTTCTATAACTTTTTAAATATTGATCAATAGCACTTTGTTATTTTAAAGTCCCAATGAAATTGAGCTACAATGGTAATTTTACCTTTATATAAATAAAATATTATGAACTATGCTAAAGAACGTGCTTCAAGAGGAGTTAGAAAAAGGGATTTTCTGGACTGTACCGTACATTACCAGAACTATAAATAGACTACACTACGGACCTAACATGATATGAAATGAAAATCGTCTTTATTAGGGGCGAGTTTATGACTAAAAATCTTCTCTTCCACCTAACCTAACCTAATCCTCGCCTAACCTAACCTAACCCTAGCCTAACCTAACCAACCCTAACCTGTAAAATGTATTCTAAATTTGAATCTCTTGATTGTTTCATCTTCAAAAACTCTCATAACCCTACATTCTATATCAGTATAAAATATCTCAGAAAAACTATGTCGTATTCGGTTAATTTCTCATTTAGTTTTCTTGTGGTTGAATCTCACCTACATGTATAACATTTTTTCATGTAAGTACGTATTAATATAAGTCTAAACATAAATTATCTTCGAATTTTTGAGCTACATATATGGAGTACTAGAGGAATTTATATTGCATTTAAATTGAACATGTGTGTGTAATAAATCATAATATAGAAAGATAAAAATCATCAAATTTATAATGAAACATACAAAATCAAACTCCACTGTTTGTTCCAAGAAATTGAATAACACATAACCATTCTATATACACAAGTGTATTATAAAAAAATTTTACTTACTATGGATAGTACATTTTCAGTAATTAATTATAGTTAAGATGTATACCAATGAAAATTATAAAGTTTGGCTTATACGTTATAAAAAACTGTTCTCTGAAGCTGTTGATAAATAAGCTTATTTCAATGTTTTACGATTTGTGATAAAACATAACTAATCAAGTGCCAATTTTGCAACGTAGCCTAGCACAATTGTTGGTGGTGATGAAGACTTCTTATGAACTTCTGATCATAATCAATTAAACATAATCATAGTTTTGAATCTAATCTAGAGGGAATATATTAAGCCGTTTTTTAACATTACAATAAAATTAATTAAGGGTTTAGATTTCGGCTAATTACTGTCTATATTCACACGTCAAAACGAACAAAAGTAATAACGAAAATAAAATTATAAAAATAAAGTTTGTTAAATACAATCCCAACTTTTATTAATAAAATACTTACAGGTATCCAGGAAGATTGTCAAATTAAATTTCATAAGTATATAGTACAAATAAGATTTTCTACGAGGGTTGTTCTCAATATACATTTTTCTGCCGTATGAATCATAATATGAATGCTCTCTAAAGTATAAAGAATCATATAAGCTGCAAAAGTTCTTAAATTATAATTCGTTAGAATAAAAACTACCACAAAACTACCACTTTTTTTTAAATAGTAACAATAATAACGTTGGAGGAAATAGTATTATGTTCAAGAATGGCAATATAACTTACTTTAAAACGAAAAAAAAGTTGCATGAGAAAACCGAGTATAACAAACACAACTGAAACAACAACAATACATCAACAATGTATGTAACACACTTCCGTGTCAGTTTCCATAAAATTAATTGCTGTTCTTGCCTGAATTTGTAAAATTGGAAAAAGTAATTAATTTGGAAAAAAGTTCAGTCATAATCAAAAAAAGAACAAATATTTTATAGCTCTTATTTTATTTATTGAATAACCTAACTTGACATGAGTGCACTTAGTGGCATTTGAATTTAGCTCTAACGCTTGGTTTTGCCAAGATTACTCAGTTTAATATACGACAGACAATAATAAATTTTCAACGCAATTTTTTAATCGGTAACATTTTATTGCCTTCCTTAAACGTTAATTGGACTAATTAATTTCTTAGTTTTGCAGGGAAAAAAGTGGTGCAAATCTAAAACTGGGTTTTGCAATTTAAATCCCTTAAAGCATATACGTGTACATTATATTTACTGATAAAAGATAATGTTCTGACATTTAAAAAAGGAATCATATACCAGTCAGAAGAGTCATCAAAAGCAATATACACCAATAAGTCTGCAGTTTACTTCAGTTTGAAGTTCAGCTGAATTCAATACATCTCATGGAAGACTGTTATGTATACCCCGTTATTAAAATCATTTTTTTAACAAACAATTTCAATTGATTTTTGTAATCCACTTTAAATAAATAATTCAATTAAAATTCAGCAACTAACTTCTTAAATATTTACTAGAAAATTTACTAAAAACTCATTTTGTTTTTAGAACACATACCTAAGTATTTTCACACTTAACTTATTTATGTTATTAAATCAACAACAATATGTTGAAATATAAATTAAAATTTGACCCACGTCGTATTTTGTTTTAAGAACTTAACTTGACTCCAGCAGTAACCTTGATATTTATACTAGTTGAAATATATTGCTCGGGGTTCAAGGCTAACACTGTTGTGTTGTATAAAGTATTGCTCTCCTAGGAGCCTTGTGAACACTGGCTATATATAAACCAGGGGTTTCTACTTATTTATTGGTATATACGCCAATGCTCCATTTTATAAAAACATTAAATAGTTCAGCATTATTTAAACACTATCAAAAATAAATTAATGTTTTTATAAAACCATTAAACACATGTGATTACAGTATATTGTTTTATGTTTGCATGTAAATGTTTAACTAATAATGATAGGTTTTTGATAGTAAGCTCAGTTGATAGAAAGCAAAATAAAAATGTCAACAAACATTCCACTCTAATATCAACAATAGCAGTGACATTGTCAATACCAATAAAGACAACCTCAAACAATAGTATGAAAATAAATGACGCAAAGATAAACCTCTAACAACAACAATGTAATATAAATGTAAATTACCTGGTAAACCAGAATTACGTGCTAAGTTAGAATAGACATAAATTAGACTAACCTATTATACGCTATAAATCAACACTAAATTTAAATACTACAACAATAGCACTATAGTAAAAACATTAATAAAATAATATACACTAACAAGAACAATAATAATTACCATAGCAAGTATCTCAATAAGATAACAACAACACTGCGAAATTCTTCTTAAAGAAGTTTATGGAAAAAAAAACAAACAAACTAAGTAACAAAAAGAACTGAATTTATTTCAAGCCCTCATTATACTTCTTTCTGAAGGTGCTACAGTACTAGTAGTTCGTCCGAAAGTAATTCCTGGAAAACGATTGACAGTGAAAAGCATGACGCAGAACATGGAAGTTGATTTTATGGAGTATTAATAGCCCATTTAGGAGTTTGAACAAAGTTATTTAAATTCTAAATTATTTAAATGTTTCTAAATTCTTCTAAAATATTTATAAACTTAATAACGTGCATTGAAAATTATAAAATATTAAAATATAATCACACTAATGGTCTGGGTGTATTGAAAGTATAATTACACTCCAATACCGAAGCATAAATAGGGGCTTTATATGAGAGGAACTCCAATTAATTTGCAGTTTTACACATTAAAATGATTATTTCTGGAGTGATAGCGTTCAATTAGTCTCACTGAAATTCTCTAAACATAAGACCCTTGAATCAATGTAGTTGGAGCTATAAGTGGAATAATGTTTTTGTTTTCATTGCACTTCAAAATTAATTAGGTTATCAATTTTGCCACAATATGTGTGGTTAGGATTTTATGCTTAATGAAGCATTCCAAACGCCACTTGCAGAGTGATATGAGTTTTGTTTATTTTATTTTGACGTTGTTGCAAATATATCTGCGTAACTCATTGCTTTATAGAATGTTTATAAAACTAGTACATAAAAACTATAAAATGTCTACTCCGTTTAGTACAAAAATATCTTGAAGGAAACATGTTCTTAGACATACTATTATTCAGCTGTCGATAAAGGTTATTATTCAGATGTTGATAAAGTTTGTATTTCAAGGAAATTATAAATGATTACTAGAGCGTAGGATAAGTATAGAAGACCTTTGTAGTCTTATTACTAACTGAACTCGACTTAGCTGAGAAAGGACCGTTTATTATCGGCCCAGTACCAAGGGCGAATATGGGACCTACATATCTGCTTGTAATCGGAACCACGTAGTACTGGTCTGATTTTCAGCTAAATGAAAAGGCTGATCTTAGTTCTCTTTCCCACACAACATCCGGACATGACTACAACCAAACATGGACGCCCCAGACTTCTCTAATGACATTATGGCAGACGTTGATGACAATCATTCCCGTACTAAGAGGACCGAGTATAGAATTGATCACCTACTGTAAAAATAGCTGTAATAACCCAAGTAGGTTTACAAGCACTGTGTTACTAGTATCAATATGGCATTAATAACAACTTTCTGTTATTAATACATTTTAATAACTTGTTATTAAAAAAAAAAAATGTTATGTATAAATGTATGTTTATTTACTTATACATATAAGTAAAACATAAAAATCGTGTTATTTAAATGCATTATTGAGAGATTAAAAAATAATTGAGAACTCTTCAAATAGTTTTTGTTCTAAAAAAAAAAAAAAAAAAATTAGAAAAATGTAAAGCATAATCTTTCTGGTTCAAGAATGAAATATTGTTCAATAAACTTTGGTGATTATTCCGATAAGAAAAAAAAACTATATATTTTTCTTTACGACTTCAGTAGTAAAAAAACTCAATATTAAAAAAATCGATACTAAAAAAATCAATCAGGAATTATAATGTTGTTCAAGTATTTTAAAAATCATACATCTGCTTACGAATTTTTACGGTGCACTAAAAAATGTATGATTGGACATAAAATTAACAAAAACCCTGTAAACAAACTAATAACTGTATAAATTTATAAATTTGTCACAAAAAATCCAATTTTAGTTTGTCTTCTAATTATAATATGTAAAATAAACACTATTTTATTGAAAATTAAAATCACCTTGAACGTTAATTTCTGTTTATTATACTTTGAATTGATCCATCGAAGATATTGCCAACCTATTCCATATCGGATTGCAAATAGCTTCGTATAACACTGCCTTCTCTTTACCTCCAAAAAGTTCCACTCCATGGCGTTAACATATTCCATGTGCTGGAAATGAGAGAAACAACAGACCTAACACACCATATGTGCTGCTTTATTGTTTTCTTCAAAAAGGTTCTTCTTGAGTTATAATTTAAAAAGTAAATTTACAGTATTGAGTGGAAGATGGATATTAGTAGATATAATTAATTGATCATTAAAATAACAGTAATACTAAGTTTTAAATTATTTCTAGGAGATAGTGTTCATTATTCATTATTCATTTCTAAGACGCCGATCGTAGAGATATGGGCGAATATGAGGAGTGAATGAATGTGATGAGTGTAGATGAATGAGTGTAGTCATCGTTACTATATGAGTTCGACTTAGCTCAGAAAGGACTATTTATTAATAGCCCAATAGCCAGGGTAACTATTGTACCTACAGCTTTACGTGGAATCTGAACCACTTAGTGTTGGTCTGATTTTTTGCTAACTGACAAGTCTGACACACAGTTCTCTCCCCTACACAACATCCGAACCCCGACTACCATTCAACATGGACACTCCAGACTTCTCTAGTAGTATCTACGTTGATGACAACCATTGAGTGGGCGCTGTGTCGGTATTAAGAGAACCAAGCATGGAACGTATCGCCTACAATCTCCCAAACACTTTGTCCCAAAGTAGCTGGGCAACAGCACTGCGCCACCAGTCCGACTTTGTTGTGGAGTTTGTAGGCAATAGGTTCTATGTTTACTCCCTTTATACTTACATGTCGTTCAATCAATGGTTGTCATTGACGTGGATACAATTAGAGAATTCTGGGTAGTACATTTTGGATGATAGTCAGGGCCTGTATGTTGTTTAGGGAAGATAACCGAGTAACAAGTTTATCAGTTAGCTGAAAATCAGACCAATCCTACGTGGTTAGGTTTCCACATAGGTCTGTAATAAACTACAGATACAATATTTATAACTTATCTGCCTTCGATATTGATATATTAATAAATGGATCTTTCTAAGGAACATTTGACTTTAATTAGTAGCAATGACTACATTCGTTCATCTAATCTAATCAAACTCATTTTCCTCTCATCTCACCAATATCTATACGATTGGCGTCCTAATATTGAATGAACATTAAAATTAGTAAATAATTAGGTAAATAAAGATAAATTAAAATAGATTTTTTTTGCAAATCTTGAAGAAATATATTGCTGATTTATTTTGTCTTGCGGAAATGATATAACCACTAAAGAATCTTTACTAAATAAATGAACAAAAATCAATTGTAGTGTAGGTACTTAAATTTACACTTATTTTCCACCACTGGTGATTCGTACATTGCAATAAATTTCACCCTTCTCTGTGGTCAACAAACGCCTCTGGAAACCCAACCGGAAGTGCGAGTTGGCTTCCTTGTCACATCCCTTGACATCACTTCTATATTGGACTGGTCGCTTTCAGAATAAATGATAGCTTATTTTTACCCCTTAACCAATATAAATTGGTTTGATGTTTTAGTTTAGTTAATATTTTAGTTCTAAGTGTGTTATTTAAAAACTTATTACTACAGCATTTAATATGTTAAAACTATTGAATATTTAAATAATTTACGACAGTAATTATAATATATAATTGAATAATAATACACATTAAAAATTATATTTTATTTTCATTTTCAAACACACGAATAGCGCCAAGTATCTAATAAAATAATATTTAACTACACAGTGTCCCAAAAGTAAAGTGCCAAACTTCGAGTAGTGGTTATATACGTCAAAATAAATAGAAATAAAGAATATTAAAAAAAACCTTCGTAGACCAGACATTTTGCTTTTATTTATTTATTTTTTTTTTATAATTTTCATGTGCGAGTTGGCTTAACCAATCTTTATGAAAGTCGCTATGCAAGTTAAAGTAATAGAGACATATTCTATAAAAAAAAAAAATCAACATGATCTAATTAAATATTCAAAATAGCGGCCATTTTAAATTTAGAAATAAAAATTGCAAATAGCAAATATTACAAAAAAATTAAAATACTTTGAACACTTAAGTAAAACGTTTAAAGCTGGCTAGGAGTATTTGCAACAAATGGCTTTGTTTACTGCCTCTAAACACAAATGTCAATGTGTCTCAGTTATTTTTGTCCGATTATAATTTTTTTGATACTGACAGATAGAGAGTTAAATTGTTGTTATTAATTTGTAGTTTTTTGCCGTTTCCCCCTAATTTCAAAAATAAAATGACTACAATTTCCAAATTTATAATTTTAATTAAGTTCTTTTTATCAAAAAAAAAAAAAAATATTCAGCCATCTTGGAGATAAAAGTTCTTTTGTAAAAAAACCAAAATTACGGATATCTGTGAAACTAAGCGTTTATGGAAAACAATTTACTCTCTATTTTCTCTTTATTTTGACCTACATTACCATTTCACGAAGTTTGGCACTTTACTTTTGGGACACACTGTATATAAACTTGAATGACACAGGACCCCCATAATTATTACAATTGTTAGTGGATAGCTTTTTTAATTACATTCTAGTAAACTTCTCGGACCTCTTCCATTAATTCACTACTACTATTTTTTCCATTACTTCACTAACACTACTTTTTTAATCGCAATTACCGTTAGGTTACGTAAAGTTAGGCGGCTGCTAAAGTTGGTCACAAACTGGTAAATCCAATGATTGACTTACCGCCGAACGCGTTCACCGTGTGTAAGTTCTTTGTAATCGATAAGATAAGGCCGGCGATATCGGACTTCTAGCAGATAGGGAATACCACAGTGGACGTAAAAGGTATTTTAGAAAAGTTTTTAGAGCAATAAAATATTGATCAAGTGATAGTTAACTAACGGAAAAAAATTAGTGGTAATGAATCAATGGAAAAGATCCAACTTCTCAATCTCTGTAATGAAAACCTTGAAATGTATAAAACGTTTTCTGTAATATTAACAAAGGGATTGTTTAAAGCAACAAGAAGTGTTTTGGTTTAGTCTTTGTTCAAGCAATATAAAATCTCTTAGTTCCTGAATGTATTGGAATAAAAGCTACTAAATATTAAATTCAAGTCAAGTTCTAACATGTTTACATTAATACTAAAATGAGCAGTATTAATACATAAACCAGGTAAACATATAGATAGGAAAAGTAGGAGACTAACAGCTACTACTTTATCAGTATTGGGTGGGTGATTAAACCTGTTTTTTATGTAAAAAATACAATATATTTCACGAAATTAAAAAATACTTTACATTTTCACCGGTCACACAGGCAATCATATCGATTCTGACATCTAACACAGGTAATATATATGTAAAACAATAATTATATTTCAGACAAGTTGATTGATGAAAAAAATTATAAGTGTTAGTTATACCACCCCTCTTAACTAAAGTCGTCTTAACTATATGATTGAACGTTTTACATATTAAAATAAATACATTTAGTACTTCTTTTAGTGGGGAGTGATGCCCAATTAAGACTCCGTTTCCTTCGCCTGTTTAGACGAGCCTATTTTTCTATAGCCTATTAGATAACCAGATTAACGTAACTTGTATGGTAAACAGGAAATAACGTGTGATCATACCGGGAATCAAACCCGGGCACTTTACGTGTATAGCCTCTCAACTACGGACGCTCTGTTTTGTACATAACACTCAATTATTTACCTTTTAAACACTTATACTAAACCTTCAAAATATATCTTCATATTCCCAGTAATATTCCTTAATACTAATATAGTAATTTCTTCCGTGAGATATACTTTTAAATTTAACTTTCATAATTTTATTAGCTTTTATAAAATATAACTTAAACTAACGAAAATGTTATATATTTAGAAGAAGAAAGACTTGGAGAAATAAATAACTAAACCCTATAACATATAACTGATTGTAATACTTGAAACAAAACTTACAGTTAGGATAAAGTAATATTCTTGATTAATTTAAATTTATCAATTTTCTTCACTCATTCGCCCCTTCACCCCAACTCCGGATTCCCATTTCAGCCACCCTCATAGATTTAATTGTTCAAACAAAAATGTTTTTGATGACATTGTGATCTGAGCTGGATTGTAAAACTAAATATGAAGATTGTTTACCTATTATCTGCTATCAGTATCAAAAAAGGAATTTGTGTAGAAAGATGATCTATGAAAGGTATATGTAAAATTGAAGAGGCTGAATGTGTCTTATTTAAGTTACTTTCTGTGTTCAGCTGGAAGTTATTTGATAGATATTTATGACTCCCTTCATAAAGTGCTTAAAACGAAACATTTGAAATTACTATAAATCTAAGATCAGTCAAATTAAGAATGGAATGACGGATATAATACCGAGAAATATGATCATCAGTGGAACGTTTTTAGATATTTTATCCATAGTTAATGTAGTGTGTTTGTTGTAGGGATCCAAAACCCAAAAGTTAAATTAAAGATCTATAAAAAAACATTACGTTTGCTTACAAAAATTCTGTTAAAAAATCTAAAATTCAACCTAAACATTTGATACTCACGTATGAAATAGTAGAAATTCCTGGTCACAAACATGCCTGACACGTGGAAACTAACTCATTTGCATATTGCATATCTGCAGCTAGTTCTGCTTTATCAGTAGCACCATCCATCTTCGTGGCACATTTCACCCTACACTAGATGTGGGGGTTGCATTCAGGTTACAGCTTTGTTACATTTATCACTCACACAAACACAGTGCTAGAATGCAGTAGATTATTTATAGAACTGCCGCAATATAACATTTCATTCTGATTTGTGATATACAATGCTAGTTACAAAATAGTTCCTGTTTTATTTAGTTGGGAGTAATGGTTTATATTTATACATATTAAGCCGTTTTATAACACCATAATGTATTATTACGATTCATAGTTAATATGTAAGATGTTTTGTATTGTTATTAAATGGCCAACCAAGCAGATGAACAGAAATTTATCTCTTAGTAATGGAAAACTTATTTTTGAAAAAATTAAGTTAAAAGTTTATCTTAATACTATTTAAGTTAGTGGATAAGCCCAAAGTGTGGGTATGGATGGGCGAGTGGATCAATACTACTGTACGTGTATGGTCGAAGCAATACTACTGTACGTGTATGGTCGAAGCAATACCACTGTACGTGTATGGTCGAAGCAATTCCACTGTACGTGTATGGTCGAAGCAATTCCACTGTACGTGTATAGTCGAAGCAATACTACTGTACATGTATGGTCAAAGCAATACTACTGTACGTGTAAGTACGTGTATGGTCGAAGCAATAGCACTGTACGTGTATGGTCGAAGCAATACTACTGTACGTGTATGGTCAAAGAAATACCACTGTACGTGTATGGTGGAAGCAATTCCACTGTACATGTGTGGTCGAAGCAATACTAGTGTACGTGAATTGGAGGACGGATTTTGTTACATACTAACGGTTTTGTTTCTATACATGAATACATTTTGTATGGCAGTTTACAAATATAGTTCGCTTATATCATATAATAATATTTAATTTTAACGTGTAAAAATCAAATTCACAAAACCACATTTGTTAGGGTTCTAGGGAATCGATAAGGTACATCTCTCAAATTATAAATCCTTAAGAAATACTATATATTTATTTACTGATTAATACATATGAAGAAGTGGTCATCAAGAGACACCCAACCCCATTTGCAGTGTAAATTATATTGGGAATATTATTTGCTATTTATTTGTAACTGTCGGAAGATAAATTTTGTTGATATATTATTCTAACCTCACATAATATGTATATAAAATCACTGTTAATAATTACATAACACGTATCTTGTCGTTTGGTGTGTAAATTACATATTTTTGGTGTGTGAAAATGAAAATGTTTGATAATAAATTTACATGAAAGAATAAGTTCTACTCAAAAAAGCAAAAGATCCAACTATTAAGTAGTGTCCTTATATATTTTTCTGACTGGATATTTTTCACATAAGAAGTTATTTCAATGAACAAAATTGATCCCAAATACTCTAAAATGTTTTTGAAAAAAGTCAATGCTGGCTCTGGCACTTGAAATTGGTTTTGATGCTTTAAGTTACACTGATAAATGCCTATACAGATTTCAAAATTACTACTTCTATTTGAAAAATTAACTAAGAATTTTAAAAACATAAATATGTCTTAGAGATACTACAGCCTTGAGGCACTCCAATACCCATATCACTAAAAGTATTGATAATCCCAACACATTACTCACAATTCAATAGATAATTCTTAAACCAAAGAAAAATCGATCCTCCGATGACATACTTGACAAAATATTGTACATGATCTACCAAATCAGACGCTTCTCTTTAAAACCAAGACAAGCCCTCTAACCTTTTTGTATGTAATCATTCCATCGAATATTCCGTCCATGGAACTTTTAACTTATACGAGTAAATTTAGTGTTGATGCCACTTCACAATCAAAACTGGTCAGGACTTAAAAATTTATTGTTATCCATAAATCTAATTAATTTACCTTAAATTATGTTTTTAAATTATTTTAGATAAGATCGAAAGTAGAGTACTCAATATAACGTATTGTTAATGGCTGGTATATATTCTCAGGTAATGCCGCCAGGTGCATAGTTTTATATTTTATCAAGTGTTTGATTCCTAGTAAAATGACACTCAATGAAATTTCTTAAATTTACAATCTTACAACATGGGTGGTGAAAATAAATTTTATTTACCTATTTATTTGCATATAAACTTGTCTTATAGTACAATCCATAGAAATACTTAATATTATTTTAAACAAATTAAATTAATGCAAATTCTTAAATTGTCACTGATCTAACATGAGGGGTAGCATCATTAAATCCAATTAAAGGAAGATGACAATAAAGCAGGAATGTACACATCAACAGTTCCCTAACACCTCTCTAGTTCAATAATAAATCCTAACTTAATGTATGAATCTAAATGAAATCTAAATATCGCTTCTCCTCCAGATGATGAGATCTTATAATGATCAGCCATTCACTAAAATAAAATGGCTTAGGCACATCAAAGCAAGAATATGATATAACTTTTTTTAGATTTAGTTTATTTATACTTGTCTTGACTTTTTAGTGTTGTATGTTGTTGGGTTTCTTTTATGTGTGTTTTTATATATATTTCATAATATTTGTTGTTTTACTGCTTTGCCTTGATAGTTTGCATTTGTTAGTGTTTTTATTCACGTATTAGCATTAAGGTTTATATTTTTAACCTTTTCTTGTTTTCTTGCATTATTGTGAATTCCTTATTTGTTATATTTATTTTTTGAAATATTTGTTTCTAACTGCCCAATAACATTTTTAATTTATGTTTTGTTTTAAAGTTTATAAATTAGTATGGTTTATTTTTATCTTGTAATATTTTGTATTGTTCCTTTATCATGTTTATTATATTAATTATTTTTTCTCAATATACATTATTATCATAGAATGTATTTTCTATTTTGTATATTGCATCTGGTTTAGTGCATGTTAATAGTAAAATAAAAAAATAAATTTATATTTCAGTAACAAATATTAACTTTCACCAACTTTATATTATTGAGATTATCACGCTTACAAAATTACTTGGAAAACACATTCGAAGATGTGTTGGCGTACGACATGTGTTGAATAGCACTTAACAGGAAATTAATAACGTGTTTATGGAATCAGCAAGTGCTTGGGTAAATTCTTGTCCAAAGGAATGATGAGGAGAAACACGAGGGAGGTATTAACCACTACGAGAGGGAGTGAGGGAGGGGGGTAGTGAAGAGGAACTTAGTTATTTTTCAATTAACTCCGAGATTACTTTCCTATCTAGATTTTCACGTCTTCCAACTGAATCAACATATTAGCGTCGCTTTACAATTACATTTTTCATGATAGTTAGTGTTAGTTGAATGATATTTTTCAACTGTTTAGTATTTTATAGTTTAAGTAAATTTAGGTAATAATCGGAAATATAAAAATGTGTACTATGAAAATAGACATATATTGTTATAATAATGACCATAATTAAGGAAATCCATGGTTTATTAACGTGCATAATCATAACCTTCTTTTGTAACTAAAATATTACTTTCAAAACTCGTATTAAGAGCATTTTAAATTAAAATAACGTGGTGTGTTATTAATTTTTCATATTTATAAAATGATTTAAAACTTTACATTAACACCAAATAAATTAAATACATCTATAACACCTTAACAATGATAATACAACAAAAAAATTCATTGATGTAAAACAACCTTTCTATACTTGTTAGCATAATGGTTAGTTATAACCACTACATTAAATTTTAAATAAATACTAAGAAACACAAACTATAATATACATAAATAGGCTTGTTTTAGTAAGAAGTATGTCTTAACCAAATGTGGATCCGTTATGTTTTTTAACGGAGATTGTAGGCGATAGGTTTAATGCTCAACCCTAATAACTGACACGGCGACCACTAAATTGTTGTCATCTACGTGGGATGTCCGTGTTCGGTTGCAATCAGTGTTTGGATGTTGTTTAAGGACGAGAACTATTTTTAAAATCTGAATTTTACTACGTGGTTTGTATTTTACGTAAAGCTATATGTCTCTTAGTTTCCCTGGCCTTTGGTATTTTCATAAATGACTATTTTGTAAGGAACATTTAATATTGGTTTGTAACAACGGCTACACTCTTCATACTAATTCGTCCTTCATGTTCACTCATATATATATATATATAATAGGGGTCTCAATATTGAACAAATTTCTTAAGATGGCAGATTAGATATTGTTTATATATAGTTAAATTGCATCAAATTTATTTAATGATTTATTCCATAAACTTAAATAATATGGAATTGACACCCATTCACTTAACTTGATAAAATCATATCTCAGCAATAGAACTCAATATGTTGCACTTAACAGCAGGAATTCTGCGGTTGCAAGTGTCTCAACTGGGGTGCCCCAGGGCTCTGTCCTAGGGCCTTTTTTATTCATAGTAGCCATAAATGATTTGCCATATAACAATACTAGTGTAAATATAATAATATATGCGGATGACACCTCCATTATGAAAAGTCATAAAGACCTAAATTATTTAAATGTCGTAATTGAGGGCTCAACAAGGGATGTACTGAATTGGTTTCAAAGTAATAAACTACATTGTAATAAAGATAACACCCAGAATTTGATACTTAGTCTCAAAAATGAAATTCCATAAAACTTAGTAAAACTGTTGGGCATAAATATTGATAGTAAATTGTGTTGGAAGACCAAATCAATAATATCTGTAAAAAATATCCAGAACAGTATTTTTATTTTGGAAGCTAATGCCACTTGTAAATTTAGAATACTTAAGAATTGCATACTTTGGCTTGTTTCAATCGCATATCACCTATGGGTTGATACTGTGGGGACATTCTCATTGTGTGCATGAGATACTACTAATACAAAAGAAAACTGTCCGCAATATGGCAGGGGCAGGGGCTCTGGAGCACTGCAAACCGCTTTTTGTTTACCTAAAAATGTGTACAATTATTAACTTATACATTTTTCAGGTCTTAATGTATGCCAAAGATAATTTAAATTTATTTCAAAAAAGACAAATCATACACAATCATAATACTAGAAATAGAATCAATCTGGATATTCCTCATCATAGGCTTACTCTTACAGGCAAGTCCTATAAAAGTAATTGTGTTACATTTTTTAATAAGCTTTCCGAAATTGCTTGGACCATATCACGTAATAAATTTAAAAACTGTCATTTATAACTGGCTTCTCAATAATCCATTTTATTCTATTTCCGAGTTTCTAGAGTCTGACTTGAACAAAACTTTTTGAAATATGTAACTGTAATGGTATTTTCTGTTTTCTGTTTTAAGTATAGATTAATTTAAATATGTGTATGTTGAAGAGTAATTTATTGTAAAATTTTAATACATAGTAATTTATTGTTGAACTTTAATATGTGGTAATTTTATTGTTGAATTTTATTATTTAATTATTTATTGTTAAATTTTAATATATAGTGATTTACTGTAGAGTTTTAATATGTAATGATTTATTGATAAGCAAATTTTGACAGAGTGCAACTGCCTAACTGCCTTATTTTAGATTAGAGTTGTACTTGTAGATTTATACTTGACATGTCCTATTCAAACTTATGTTTGTCAACGGAAAAAATGATTCTTGTTTCTTGATTCTTGATTTCAAGTAAGAACTCACTACCTCCAAAATCCACGACAGGAACAAAATGCAACAAAAAATCTATTCGTTTTCCTAGTATTTGTAATGTTAATTCTCTATTCATCTACTTAAACTAAAAGACACTATAGTTATTATACAAGTATAATGGCTCTAAATGATATACATAGTATACAGTTCTCTTCTTCTTCTTGGAAGGGCATCCATTTTCTGTTACCTCATAAACAAATCTTGTAAACCTTCACAATCAATTAAATGATAAATATAATAAAGTACCCTTTTATTCATTTTTATAAAATATATTATCGGTTTCGGCTCTTAGGCCATCTTCAGATAGTAAATAATATAACCCATTCAGTTGTTGTTCATTCATTTTGTACCAAACCGAACAGGCAACAAAAAACACTACTTTAAAATAAAGTGTTAAAACAAAAAACAAGTGGCTCCCCTCCCTACGTGGCACTGGACTTGTTGTGCAGTGTTAAAACAACGTGATCTTTTATCAATAGTTTATTTTAAAGTAGTGTTTTTTGTTGCCTGTTCGGTTTGGTACAAAATGAATGAACAACAACTGAATGGGTTATATTATTTACTATCTGAAGATGGCCTAAGAGCCGAAACTGGTAATATATTTTATAAAAATGAATAAAAGGGTACTTTATTATATTTATCATTTAATTTATTAAAATAGTAGCCCTAACGTGAACTAGTTTATACCTTCACAATCACTAAAAGAAGACATCCTTACCATTATTTCACAAATATATAACCTATGACGATATATTGATTGGTTTACTTGCTCATTGCACAATATACCATATTCTTTTATACTCTGTAATTAAAATACACTTAGGAAATTCATGTTTTATAAGTTTAAAAACAATACATTATAAAATCGTAGTATTTTTCAAAATATTGATGAAACAAAAAATATTGATAAAAAAATAAAATGTTAGAAATTAATCGTCAATATTAGAGGGAAGGGCCATCACCACTGTACATGGTGGAAGGTTGGGAATATCATACCATTTCCAATAACGTACATTGGTAGGTGGGACGGCACCAATGTACGTGTCTGGGCGGAGGTGGTATTCATATCAGTTCCACTGAACGCGTATGGAAGGGTGGTTGTGTCTATACCAATGTACGTGTCTGGGCGAGGAGGTGGAATTCATATCAGTTCCACTGAACGTGTATGGAAAGGTGGTTGTGTCTATACCAATGTACGTGTCTGGGCGAGGAGGTGGAATTCATATCAGTTCCACTGAACGTGTATGGAAAGGTGGTTGTGTCTATACCAATGTACGTGTGTGGGCGAGGAGGTGGAATTCATATCAGTTCCACTGAACGTGTATGGAAAGGTGGTTGTGTCTATACCAATGTACGTGTCTGGGCGAGGAGGTGGAATTCATATCAGTTCCACTGAACGTGTATGGAAAGGTGGTTGTGTCTATACCAATGTACGTGTCTGGGCGAGGAGGTGGAATTCATATCAGTTCCACTGAACGTGTATGGAAAGGTGGTTGTGTCTATACCAATGTACGTGTCTGGGCGAGGAGGTGGAATTCATATCAGTTCCACTGAACGTGTATGGAAAGGTGGTTGTGTCTATACCAATGTACGTGTGTGGGCGAGGAGGTGGAATTCATATCAGTTCCACTGAACGTGTATGGAAAGGTGGTTGTGTCTATACCAATGTACGTGTCTGGGCGAGGAGGTGGAATTCATATCAGTTCCACTGAACGTGTATGGAAAGGTGGTTGTGTCTATACCAATGTATGTGTATGGGAAGATGGGTGGGTCAATACCAACATACGTCTTAGATTGATCCATTAACTTTAAAAAGCTAACACTAATGCCGACTATTTATAATGATAGCTTTTGTAACAAAATCTTGAAAATTTTCGATTTACTTCAATTTTACACTGAAACATTGTCTCTGAGATTTGAAGACAGGCTTATACATTTTTCTTCTAACACGATTATGTAAGAAAGTATTAATTTCTTATTTGGGTTAAAAAAACATGTTTACTAATGCGTTTTATTTAATTTACACTTTAACCCATTGTTAACAATGAAATAAGTACTTATACAGAGTTAAACGATATTTACTGTTATACTCACTAAAAAGTGCTCTAAAGGAAGTCAAGAATGTTTATATATCTCTTGATATGGTCTATTAAACTAATTAGAACTTGGTTCATTAATGGATTATGTAGGTTGCTGGTTTCCTGGTGTAAGCGATTAACAATGAACGACCAACATCAACAATGTACATATGTATCAAGACTAAACCCCCATCAGTAATCCAGACCCCATAGTAGTAGGGGTCCACATAACCATTCCGGTACCTAATTATACCTGACTCTTTATTGTATATATAGCTTTACAAACATAAAGAAGTAAACACATAAAATTAGATATAAAGTTTCTGCAAGCAGATATATGTAAACAATCATTGATTAGATCGAACGTAGACATGAAAAATAAATATAGAATAGGATTCTAAATGATAAAAGGAATGGGATATTTCCCTTTATTCACTGCCACTACTTTTATTTTGTTTCTGTATTTTACTGCATATTATATAGTTCTAAAAACTGTTTCCCAATCATTTTTACGTCCACTGTGGTATTCCTTATCCACTAGGAATCCGATATCACTGGCCTTATGTTATCACTTTCCAAGAACTTACACACGGAGAGCGCATTCGGCGGTAAGTCAATCATTGGATATACTAGTGTGTGATAAACTTTCGTTTATCACCAAATAAACTTCTGTTACTAACCTAACATAACCTTACCTGAGCCAACCTAACGTAAGTGTCATTTTGATAAAAAAAGTAGGTAGTGAATTAACAGAAAATTTCCAAGGAATGTACATTAGTTTTTAATAATTTACAACCATAAAGGGTATACTTCTATAGATTAATTATTGTTATTATTATTCATGTATGGGTCCAATCAGACCACGCGAAGCACAATAAATGCTGATTTTATAGGTTGGACTTTCTTTGTGGCCAAAGTTGTTTCATTCTTTCACATTGAATTCCTTTCATTCATCAGACCAAAGTGTTTCTCTTATTTTTCTTGTATCTCTCTACCAACTTTCCAATAAAAAACTGTTTTTCTAGAAGTGTTCATATTTAAAACGTCTGTTTGTGTTATACCTGCGATTTTCAGATCTTCTTTTATGTTATTTTATATATTAATATACCAAAATTAAACTTCCATAAGCTTGTGTGCACAAAGCTCGAGAACTAGTTAATAGGTTCACATAAAACTTTTCCATGACATTACATTTATACACAAGAGCAATTTTTATAAGTGTAGTCTCAAAAACCGTAAATGGGACAGGGAATTTAAAGTATTTCCCGACCTACTTACATTTGACAAATGAAAAAATGTGCTGAAACAGTGATACTGTGACCAGCTTATAAATTATGATATGATATACAAATCATTTCCTGTGACCAGATAATTGATTATTCATTTTAAGATAAAATCAAGTAAACAGTCAACATTTATTTTAAATTAAATTATAAACTTTAATTTTTTAATAGTTAGTATCACACTAAGCCACAAAAGTGACTTGTGGTCGGGTTCAAGTAGTTGATAATCCTAAATTATGTAGTCCAGTTCTGTTAAAACTGTTTATTTGTTTCTTTTCACGAATCAACCAATATAAATAAAAACTCTTAAATATCTTTAAAGGGCAATATTTATTAATTAATTTACTTCTCCCATTGACTGTAAAAACAAAGAAATTAACTTGTGTTTTAGTCAATGGTTCATACTGTTTCTAAAATGTACATCGTAATACGTGTACTTTTCTTGTTTTTGTAATACTAAAAACACTTAATCCGTGTTCGATACACTAAATTATAACATTTTATTTTACTATCTATGTATAATAGAGAAGTGATATGTTGAACAATTTGTGAAAACCCTCTTACCATTGTGTTTATGTTGTTTATTTATTTACTTATTTTATTTATTTATTTATTTTATTTTCATGCTCCAATACAGGTACTAGACCCAATTACATTGAGGCAGTTCATACATTTATACATTATTCTATCTTGTGGGAGGTTTACAGCATAATCACCCAATTAAACCTATGTCTATATAAAGTCTTATCACTAGGTAACAAATATAAATTCTAACAATTAATCAAAACAAACAACGATATAAATATAATAAATAGTACAATGAGAAGAATATATATATATATATATATATACAAATACAACAAGGATCTAGACTGTTAAAGGCACATTTTACATTAAATATATGAAAAAATAGAAGGCAAATAATAAACATTTTTGCGAAAAATAAATTATTTAGTTAATGGGACTTGAAAAACATTAGACATTTATATTTAAAAGCCCTAACTGTATCCAGAAATATGTCTATTTCGATCCCCGCTGAAAGCATCGAATTATAATCCCTCATCATCCGGAAAAGAGGCAAGGATGCATGAGCAACAGTGCGAACATTTGGCAGTAGGAATAGCTGTTTGTTCCTGGTGCCAAAGTTTGGGACTCTGAAGCAGACACTCTCCAAGCCGGCCGAGTCATCCACCTTCCCCCTGACCAGGCCCCACAGGAAAACTTGACCCATCACCAGTCTCCTTTGACTTAATCTCTCAAACCCAAACATATCCAGCAGCTCACTGTATGGAATTAAATAGGTGTATACATTAAAAGACTTATAAAAAAGATATCGTAAAAATCGTTTTTGGATACGCTCAACCTCATCTTTATAAGTTGAATAAAATGGATTCCACACAGGAGCCGCACATTCAAGTCTCGACCTGACCAAGGCTCTGTACAGTAAGAATGGCGTTCTTAAACTTTTGAAATGTTTCCCTTGACTAATAATTAACCCCATCATTCGGCTTGCACCAGCAATGCATTTACATATATGTACTGAAAACGATAATGTGCTATCCAAATAAACACCCAGATCTCTCACTAAGTCCACTCTAGACAGAGCAACACCATTTAGATAATAATCATTTTTAGTGAAAATCTTAGATCTAGTAAAAGTCATAACATTACATTTTAATACATTAAAGTTCATTTTGTTGATTTCACTCCATTTATATACACTATCAAGATCTGCCTGCAGTCCAATAGCATCATTCTGATTGTGTATTTGTTGAAACAGTTTTAAGTCGTCCGCAAAAAGTAAAGCTTTTACAGAATGCACATTCTCACACAAATCATTTATCATAATTGTAAATAAACAAGGTCCCAAATTTGAGCCCTGAGGTACACCTGATTGCACTATAAAAGTTGACGACTTTTGCCCTTTGTAATATATGAACTGTTTCCTATTAACCAAATAAGATGTAAACAAGTGAATTAGACTATCAGACAAACCATAGTAATGTAATGTTGTATCAACATGTCGTTTTACCTTTCCAAGTTCAAGTGCCACAGAAGGCAAACTGCCAAACTAGATGAGGGACGTCCCTAAAGCAGAAACACCCTCAAGGACTTTGTCTATTGTCAAGTGTTTAACACTTCAGTTGTATGAGGGTGGTTCAGTTTATCAATCAAAGTCTGTCATTGATTACTAAACACGCTAATTTCTTTGTTATCATACTAAAGTTCCAGAAAAGAAAAACATGTTTACAGTAAATTTTGTACATCCTAATAAATAAATCATATATACTTATGTTTTACCCAATTTTCTGTTAAAGTAGAGAGAATTTCTTGAAGAAACCCTTTCAAAACCTTACAACGGTTGCCCACTGCATTTCGTCTACATATTAGAAACCATTATTTTTTTTACGTCAAGATACGAACTAGCAAGTGGCAGACATATAAATACAATACAAGAGGCAGGTAAAACTACTGAAATGGGCAACACACAACAGTAGTTTTCACACATATTCCCTTTCAGGCAGGTGTTTGTTTAGTTAACAGTATGTTGAATGGTGCCCAAGGCACATAAAGAAAGGCACGTCTCAAAAAGTATATAGATGACTTTATATAGTATGGACAAGTTCCTTGCACATACTGTGAGACCACATAATTGGAATATTTCATACTTACTTAGATGTGAACGACAGTGTGACTGCAACTTTGTATAAATATATGTGAAGAACGAATGGTAAATGTTTAGTTAAGTTAGGACAATTTACGGTTTCGATTGCATTTTTGTAAATTATCTTTATGCAATAAAGTAATTTGAATATATATTACGGTTAAATACTTATCTAGACATTTGAAATTTCAACAATATTACTTTCTTTGACGCTTTTTAAAACAAGACTGTGTTATAATTGTACTAAACAAGCGCAACGTTGCTTCAAATAAATGTTGTAGAGAGAAACTTAGCTCTTGACAAGATCTGACAATATTTATCCACTAAAAAACTGAAACTGGTGCGTGTTTTGGAAATCAACTCCCTTGTTAAACTAGTTAAGTATCCACTTACTTGTAACAAAAATATTCACAGATTATACTTAGATATGAGAACGACAATAAAACTTTTTGCGTATTTTAAGGCGAATATGACTGATTTTATGTGTTTAGGATGAATGTGAATGATTTGAGTTGTCTGGTTACTAACTGAGTTCAACTTATGCTAACAAAGGACAAGTAGCCTATTAGTAGTAAGGACCTACAGCTACATAGGTCAATACGTGAATACATGGAATTCAAATCACATAGAATTGGTCCGATTTTTAGCTAATTGACAAGCCGATACTCAGTTCTCTCCCCTACACAACATGCCGATACTGACTACAACAGGTATCTTGTAGGCATGTTAACATGACCTTTGTGCTCGATGTCAGACCACTCTGGTGGATTTTTTCGTCAAGCACTTGGTCCTTGTTTACAACTGTGCAAGGGCATGTTTGTACACGACATTGTCGTACGCATATTGTTGTCAGACATTTGCGCGCATGAGGACATCACCACTGTCTCAAATCGTTTTATTATGTCATGTTACTGTAAATTCTCTGCTGAATACATTTTTTTGTACTAATATAAAATCAGTATACCGGTTATATTATGATAAAGTTCTCTGGTATTACTTAACTATTGCCATTGAATTATTAACTATCGATGCAATTTCACCCAAATAGTCTTTAAACGACGTTTCAGCTATTATTTATGTGATACCATGCGTAGATTGGACGTAGCACCAAAGCTGATGCAGGATCGATACGATGAGAGGCTGTTATTGAGGCCAAACACTGTTCTAAGTTTTAATAATCACATAGGTAAGGTGACACGTAATGAACATGTAGATATAAGTAAAGCATCATTTGAAAAGATCAATATATCAAAGGGTAACAATTGATCCACATCTATCACGTGGGTAGTATAATGAAGCACATGTAGTAGAGTATTAACCATTCTACAGACAAAAGTTCAGGTCAAAGTTCAGATTCTGACGAGTTGCCAATCATGACAGGCAGACGGTTTCTAAATTACATTTCAAGCCTTTTTTGGACTGACAGCAAGATTAGTGGACGTACCTTGGCTCCCTTAGGAGGTAGGCTGACGGTAATCCATCTTATCAGTCACTGATTAGGGATAATGAGTTAAGTAAGTCTGCAACTGAAACCAAAATATGATTTATGGGGCTTGGTATCCTTCTATGAAGGAAGGATATTGTAAATAAAGACTACGTTAGGAAAATTAGATATTTCTTCTTATGGCTAAGAGTATTTATTTTTATCTTAAATAAATAAATAAATAAACAAACATTATTGTGGTTCTGATATAAACATGCATACAGGGTATGAAATTAGAACATTAGAACAGGTTATATCATTAGTATTCGGGTAAAAAACCGTACATAGCACATATCAGTTTTGTTTAATATAGTTGTATGTACATAGTTTATTAATGTACAATGTAAAATGTTATAAATAATGGACTGAGGAGGGTAAGGTCCAATGTTTAAATCCCCACTGAATCAACGGTCGGTACTTTACTCGTAAAGTAATAAAGTAACGCACAGTCCTACAGGCTCATGTGAAATGGTGAGTGAAGTTTAATTTTACAAAAAAAATCAAAAAGAGCACTTGTACGTTTTAATCTAAAGAGAACGGTACATAGTGTGAAAAAGAAATTAATGAAGGGTTTGGAGGGATAAGTTCAGATTAGGAGTAAGAGGGAAGTGAATTATGTAACCATGTAATCAGATAAAGTGTGTGAACGAGGATCAATAAGAGGAGGATGTGTAAAAGGAATTTATTTCATGTGGGGGTGTGGAGGGGTGGGATTGAGTCTGATGGGAAAACGAAAGTGGATTAGGTGTATATGTAATTAGGGAGTGTGTGTGGACTTTACAATCGAAGAAAGAACAAACATCTTATGTGGAAGGAATTTATTTGGGGTACGTGAAGATTGGGTTGGAGAAAGGGGGAAGAAGGAAGTGAATTGAGTGTTTATGTAGAAAGAGATGGTGTGTAAACCTTGAAGAACAGAGCATTAAGAATGGGGATAAACAATAATTGAGAAGGAATGAGAGTTAGTGGGAGAGTGGGGGAGGAGTGAAGGGAAACTTAGTTACTTTTCAATTAACTCTGAGATTACTCTCCTATCTAGATCTTCCTGTTCTTGAGCTAAATCAACATATCGGTTACTTAAGAGATGTTTACAAGATATAATCATGATTATTAATCATTGCAACTTGTTTATTGATGTTTTAAAATATGGGTGACATTATACACAACACAAGTTACACAAATTGCCTCAGCAATTACTAGTTAGATAATTGTTTAAAGATATGAGTTACCCAATATTATCAATAGTTAAATGAGATAATATTCGTATATAAGTGTTTGAACACTATTGTTTTAAATATCGCTTTTACCAAAATGTTGAGCTATTTACGTATTTTTTATTTATATTTGGCTAGATCAAATTTTATATTTAACATTAATTTTAGTTATTCTTTTTGTAATTCATAATCAAATACACTTTGATTAGTGTGTTCTGTTAACTACTATCCCACGATTATCCTTCTATTACTCTAATTCCTTCTCATGTATGTTTTGCACTCGTTCTTTATGTTCTCCGTATTGCTTATAAAGTTCACATCCCCTCTCTGATTACATGAAGACCTAATTCACATCCCCTTTTTCCCTGAACTCCACGCCTGCATACCTCAAATAAATTCTTATTACACTAGACATTTCCTCTCACCTCCAAAATACTTCTCTATACTTAATTTACTGTCTTTCCTCTGAAGATATATATCAAACAACCTCCCTGTTTAACTAATCTCCTAATTCTTTTCCCTACCCACTCTACCTCAACATAAATTCCTTCTACACGATGGTTCGTCTCACTCCCAACCCACTCTTCTACACTCCACGAAATTATTTCCACAAAAGGTTTATTTTTTCATTTTCAAATAGAAAGCTCACACATCCTTCTTGTTTGATAACATATAAAACCAAATTCACATGCCGTTTTCCCTTCAGCTCCACCCTCCATGCCTCAAACTAACACTTTCTACACACGATATTTCCTCTCACCTCCAACCCACTTCTCTCTACTCCACGAAACTCCTTCAACACTTGATTTATTTTCTCTTCTTCGAATAGAAAGACGAAAATGTCTCCCTGATTACATAATCACCTAACTCACTTCCCTCTTTTTCCTAACCTGCAACCCATTTCTATATATTTATCGTAAGTGATTAGAACGACAGTTCTTTTAGTAAAAACTTCACTCGTCAGTTCTCATGGGCCCACAGACCTGTGCGTAAACTGTTTAGTTCAAAATGTTTGTCATGTGGCTGATTGAAGATTACATGTTTTATGTGTCTTGAGTTGATAGCAGGATTCATTTAAGGGTCATATAGGGGCTCATCAACTTACAACTTACTTTAGAGGGTTGGTTGTTGGGGGTCATTATTTCATCTATTGGTTTTCGGTAACAGGATGTTGTGTAGGGAAGAGAACTCAGTATCAGGCTTGTCAATTAGCTGGAAATCACACCAATAATACGTGGCTTAGAGTCCACGTGAAGCTGTAGGTTCATTAGTTGTCCTTGCTATCAGGCTATTAATAAATGGCCTTTCTGAGATAATTACACTTCAGTTAGTAACAGGAGTACAGAGATAATCTTAACTTATACATTAAAATCATTTTATCATTCATATTTGGCTTAAAATACGCACAAACGTAAATGCGTATAAGATCTGAATAGTAATAATAATAAAGTAAATTCAATAAAAATATCATAAAAATTGGGTTATACCATATTTTCCATAATTATTATTTTTAAGAGGTCTAATAGATATAATTTCTTCGGTACTTGGAAAGTTTATTAAGGTTAAATAAGTCTTCGTTAATTTAAACACGTTTAGGATACATTTACTTAAATGCTTTTATATATGTATATATTTACATTTGTATTCAACGGAGACTACAAAAACAGTTAATATATTTAAATCAATTTTTTATTTTGGTTTCTAAAGACTTGTTATAGTTATAATTCTCATATTGATCATATATGAACGTTACCGCATAAACAAGGTGGAAAAAATATGGAAAAACTCTCACAACTTTTTTGTGACTTCACTCGTAAAAGTGAAATCTTGTACATCATCATAGTTACAAATAACATACTTATTGAAACCATCTTAAGACATTTCATGGGGGACGGCTCCTCTTTAAAACGAAAATCTTTAATGTAAGCCTAGGTCGAGTTTGTTATCAAATGAAAGGTATATTCAAGAGAAATTAACTACTGGAAACCAGACTTAGAAAAGCTTATTTTTTCTAGAGTAGCGGTACTTGAATTTCAAAGTAGCTTATTTGAACAATATTATTTTCCGCTAATGAACAGTTTTAAGTAAATTGTTCTGAACAAAAACTATACATTATGGAACAATTAAAAAACTAAATTATCAAATTATTTGTGGAGAAATATAACTTATAATTATATTTGAAAGTGTTTCCATATTTTTCTTCAACCCTGTATGTTTATTTTTATACATAAAACATTAACATGCATACTGCATGGTCAATATTTAATACGATACGTAATAATAATTGTCTTTATTTGACACTAATAATGTATAATTAGTTTTATATAGCAAATATAACAAATGTATTACATTTAAAAAAGTATATTAACTCTACAAACAGTTATATTAACCATATACCAAATAAATTACTTAGTTAAAAGCATTTGGTAGTTTTTTTAAAATACCTTCGTTGGTTGCCATTAGATAATGAAATACAATCATAGACATTAATTTTCCATATATTTATTCTACAGCTATTTTGTGGATTCATATTTCTTATTTATTATACGTGAGGGCTTAATTTTTGATAGCTTGCGACCGAGTTGTCTAATACGTCAAGACTTTGTATCTAAGTTAGACATAGCACATGTTCGTGTCCTGGCCTTGATTGTTAGTTTTTATCAATATTTAACTTTTCCTTTACAGACACCCCTTCCACCACACAGATCAATAGTAATAAATATTGGGGAATGGCTTAGTTAAAGACTTTGACGTTCCCTCTTTGCAGTTAAAGTTATAGACATGCAGTTTGAAGTTAAAGTGTCTTCTTATAGTAACAAAATTAGGTTGTAGACATAAGTAGTTATTTTATATTATTTTTCTCAGTTAAAATCAACTCTTTTTTGTTTTATAATCAAAATACTTTTAACAAAACGTTAGTAATATACCGTAATGAGTAGAGAGAAGGTGAGATAAGCTGCTAAATACCAAGTGCTTTGTAAGCGGGCCTTAATTTGCCTGGATCGATCAATTACCTTCTACAAGCTGGTTACATAATACAAGCCTTGCAAAGCGGCTGTCATGGCCTTTGATATCAACAGCGTGTTCCTTTGTTAACAGACAATTACTACAGAAATTGTATTTCAAAATTGTCTGTTCAGAATTCTTTTAATTCGGAAAACTGTCAAAAATAATTAAATTTACAGCATTTTATTCATATATTGGTTTTGATTACAGAATATTTTATATGGAAATAAAGATATAACCAGATTTATAAATAAATATACTTTCGAAGAATTTTATGAGAATTTTTCTGAGAGTTCTGAGGAACGTTGTTCATGGTTCATCAAATTCGAAACATAACACATGTGTTAAAACCGTAGAATAACAACAATGCCAGTTTTGAAATATTTTTCTGAATATATCTCTTTAATCTTGATAAACAGCGTACATCACACAATTTTTATTTTAGAATTGTACATACAAATGTTATCCGATCTCATGCAAAAATATAATGTTATATACATGTATTCTAATATATATATATATATATATATATATATATATATATATATATATATATACAGTTAAAAATTAGGGCTACTTACGTATTTTTAGGATGTAATAAAATTAAAACTGAGTACCCTTTAAAAGTTTTTAAAATTGATTAAACACAACATGTTTCAACTTTATTGTAATTTTCAAGTGTAAATAAAATAATTAAGTTAAGTATATTATTATCTCTTATATATATTATAATAGTATATAATATATTATAGTATATAAATTATCACCAACTTATCCATATTCATCAATATTTATAAAAATCACATGTTTTACAATTTTATATAAAGAATTATTATATACTTAACTTAATTATTTTATTTACACATGAAAAAGACAATAAAGTTGAAACACGTTGTGTTTAATCAATTTTAAAAAAATTTTAAAGGGTACTCAGTTTTTAATTTTATTACATCCTAGATATATATATATATATATATATATATATATATATATATATATATATATATATGTTTTTTAGAGGCTTATCTCATCTTTATGGCTACTTTACCCATTTCCCAAAGACTAAAGATCCGTGTGGGGAACTTATTAGATAGAGTAAGGGAGAGAACCAGTACAGTACAAGGTGAATATTACTGATAAAAACGAACAAGGGAGGACTCAAGTACAAAGTCATTGCGCCTCAGGGGAGTCTACCATTGGCTCTCCAAATTCACCCTCTGTTTCCGAGGTCTTTAAAAATGTAAAAATTTCAAATCTGCACATACTTAGTATTTTAGAATTATTTCTATATTTTAAACTAATTAACGTTTATCTATACAATTTCAGCCAAAATATTTTGCCATATTCTTTTATCTTAAAAAAAAATAACTCATTAACGAATTCACATGTGCTTGTAAGCCTGTGAGTGAACTTTATTCACCAAGTGAACCTCGCCCTCCGTAGTTTGAAGCCCTATCCACTGACCCACCACGCCATCAAATATGCACTAAGCTTATAAAAGTATTAGCCGACGCCATTGGGTGGTTCTCTACGCTTGCTTAGCCTTATTGAACTAAGCTTCAGTGGTTCTCTCTAAACCATCACATCAATATAAAAGGCCAGACTGCCAAGATAACAAGGTTTTATAGTCTATAAAACCCTATAAGTCTACTTTATGCGCATGCAAATTAGTGCAATCATGCGTTAGCAGAAATAATGCAATCTGAAAGTTAGCAGATATAACTTTGAAAATGTCACAATGGAAACCAAATCGGGTAAGCTTTTGTGTTATGTAATTGTTGTATGAACTGTTTGAAATAAATTATCATAATATTGTAATAGCTTTGTGAACTTTGTCCTTATATTGTCATAGCTGTGTTAACTTTGTCCTTATATTGTAATAGCTTTATGAATTTTGTCTTTTTATTATAATAGCTTAGTGAATTTTGTGCTTATATTGTAATAGCTTTGTGCATTTTGTCCTTATATTGTTATACATTTGTGCTGTTGTCCTTATATTATATTCCTTATGTGTCAGGTGGGAAAAGTGCTGATAAACAAAATAATCAAATGTCATCCGGCCACAAGATATTACATTTGGATCTATATTACTCAATAAGAATATAGATCCAAACGGTAACCCGTCCCCGTACAGTGGTATTGACCCACACGCCAACCCATACACGTACAGTGGCATTGAAATACACGTACAGTGGCATTGACCCACCCGCCCACCCACACAGGGCCAGTGGTATTGACCCACCCGCCCACCCACACACACGTACAGTGGCATTGACCACCCGCCCACTCACACACGTACAGTGGCATTGACCCACCCGCCCACCCACACACGTACAGTGGTATTAACCCACCCGCCCACCCATACAAGTACATTGGTATTGACCCACCCACCCACTTACTCACGTACAATGGAATGACCTACCCGCTCACACATACACGTAAAGTGGCATTGAAGGCCATATAGTCAATGTTACTTATATGGAAAAATAATAGTTATGGGGTTCTCATACCCCTTAGAAAAGATCTAATTGCGAAAAATTCTTTTTTAGTTTGTCTATGATACAAAAGCTAACGTCTCTCCAAATTTCATCAAAATCTGTTCAGTAGCCGGAGATTTTGTGATGAGGTATTAAGAATGAGACATCGTTTTTGGATATTACATATTAATGTATTAAGATAAATCAATATTCAATATATAGGTCCGATTCATTGTACAATAATTTTGATTTAGTATTATATAGTTGTCTAAGTGGACTTACTCTATGGTGAGATATAATGAATCAACAGCCATCACATACAATGTCATTAGCCATAAGGATTAGTCCCTTCATTAGTAATCCATTGCCTATAATGGTAATGGGCTACGAGTATCCATAACTTATGTCTCAAACATACTGTAACTATATCGATAGTAAATTTGATCAATTACATTACAGTTGTGAAATTGTAGGTAACAATATGAGGATTTCATTACTAGAGCATAAAGCAAATATTTTCCATCCTATATACACTTTTAGTTTATTAAATATCATGTTAATTCAGGGAAAACTCTTGGTTTTTGAAGTTGGTACCATACAAATTAACTATAATATTTCGTATGATTACAGTGGGAAGAGATGCCAAGTGAAGACATAGTTCCCCTCGCCTACTTAAACGAGCTAGTTTTTGTTTTGAAAGCTCATTTGACCACCGGCTAGAGGGGTTTTAGTATATTTTACTAAGCAGAGTAGTATATATGAAATGTATGTTTTACTGATGATTTTACAGCATTCAAAGAATCCAGTAAAATACATGTTTAACTAAAACTTCAATAAAAATTATGGTAAACATATAATATACATACATATATATACATATATATATATACATATATATATATATTTATATATATATATATATTTATATGTATATATGAACCATTGTAATATATATATATTTGTTTACTGTTTGTATTGCCATCTATTCTGCCCCCATAGATGAGAACGCCCTATCTCCCAAAAACAAAATTTTACAGGAGAGCAGGATAACTGTTTTTTACATCTGCATCAAAGTTTTAATACTTATGAATGCTTTAGATGTGTACAAGTAGTTGTTTAAATATATAAAATATTGTATTCGTTTGATTTTTTTATTAAATGATTTCTTTTTCAGGAAAAAAGGAGATAGGGCTTTTTAAGTTAAAGTTGTGAGCTTTCTGGATGCTAATGAAAAGGCCCTAACTCCCTGCAGAGGAGTTAGGGCTTTTCATCATCATATTCATCTGTTATAAATATTAATTAATACTTTGCAATAATAAACTTGTTTTTTTCTGTAGTCAATAATGTAACTCAACACTTTGCTTAAGAACGTACACTTTATTTTTATTTTTTACTCTTACACTTTACTTTTTTTACTTTAGCTTATACAAAATAATACAAAATAACACAACGAATTGGCTTAAAACTTACACTTTACATTTAGTATTAGGCCTTCATTATAACTCACTGTTACACTTGATTATTTTTTTTTCATTGGCTTATAATAAAATATACTTAACAACTTGTTTTTAAAGTGTTTTTTATTCGTCATTTGACAGTAAGTCTGGCTGGTCTGACTCTGGAAGACTTAACCAAAACCCCCGGCGGTTAGCAGGCATGAGTGGGCAAAGCTTCTCTACAATGTCTTTCTTTTTAGCTTTGTTGAAACCTCGCACTTTGTTTATTCTATCAGGCATTGGAAATTTTTTCACACACTTAGCTTGTAAGAAGTTTAACTCTTCGGAGGCTGGTTGGTCATAGTTTGTTGAGTACATGAGCGATGTTTTGCCCCGTTCAGCTGTTAATTTAACAATATCCTTGAGGTAGGGCATACTATCACCACGTGTTTTCAGCTTTTGTTTGGATGTGAAGTCCTTCCAAGCAAACAGATCATCACCACTAATTTCTTTAACATCAACTTTTCCCGCATTTGCTTTTTTTACACAGTTAACAAAGTCTTGGAAATCGCACACTTTTCCACTATGTTTCATACTTAGCTCAACTTGGTGGTGGAACGAGTCGGCTGCCATAAAAGTATGGCCTGGTTCAAAGTAAAAAATGTCAACTTTGTTAATTGAAATGTCGATGCAATAGTTCAGAAGGTACACAAAAAAGGTAAAAAGAGTCAAATTTTTATTCTGACTAGAACAATTGTCGAGCCAAATACAAATGTGATTGACATCTCTAAAATGGCAAAAGAAGGAGAAGAATGCATTTATGATATCTTCCTTTTTCCTTCCACTTACTGCCTCGTGCCATAATACTGCTAGAGGCCTATGCTTTGATTTTATGCCGACAGGTACAAAGCTTTCATTGAAAGCCACCATTCGTCTGGTGAAAATTACTTCCTTAAAAGTGTCCATCCTAGGGAGCATAATAACTTTTTGTAGATCAGCACAAAAAAACAAGCTATCTTCAGCAGAAGACTGCAGATTTGCATGTTCTTTATATAAATGTCTGGACTTTTCTGCCCGCTCAATATGGCTTTTCCAATAGATACAAGTCTCACAGTCTGGTGACAAATTTTCTTGGTTATGGTTGCTGTCATGTTCCTTGAACTTGTAGCACATGCCACATTCTTCGTGGCCCAGCTTAGTGAACGATATATTTAACTCGTTAATAACCTTCCTGTAAAGATCATAAGAACAATCGCAAGATGTCTCACTTTTTACAAAATCATTGTACATTCTTTGAATCGTCACATCACTTGGGAGGTAACGGCGATTTGGTGCGTGCTCCCTTCGGTAATGAGCTACACTTGGGTTATAGCTTTCAATATGCGTAGTGATAATGTTTCTATCAATTTTTGTACGGTTAGGGTGTTTTCCTCTTTTGTCAGTTGAACATGACGCCATTCCAGTCATTATACTTTTGTCAATGGTTGTCAAAGAGTCGTAAACAACGGAGTTATTTTCTTTGGAAAACCCAAGCGTTGTAAGAAAGAACGTTTTGCACACTCTTATTCGTTCGCCTTCTGTGTCATTGAAAAAATAACGAAAAGAATTTTGTTTTTTTTCAGAATCAGAACGTCGCCTTTTTACTGGAAGTTTTGTGGCACATAATACAATAAAGTTCCGTCTTTCGGAAAAGTTTTTGTTCCAGAATTCGGTGTTACATTGGTTTCGCCAGTCTTCAGAAAACTTTGTGCTGCATTTGTATCGGCACTTGTTATCACAGGGATCACGTGTGGAATGATCGTCTTTTAACTTTTTAATTTGTTTTTGTGCTCGTTCGGTTGGATTGGTGCTTTTTTTCTTCCTTACTCTTTTAGTTCCTCTTTTTGTGACACCAAGATCTTCTCCTCCGTCTTCTTCTATTTCATTTACAATGTTGTTTGGATTTGTCCCACTGTTTGCGTTTTCAGTTCCATTCAATGGCGGGTCATGTTCAGTGTGAGCCAGCTCTTCAAAAGGTGCAGGTTCAGCCAGCTCAATTACCCCCTGGGAATTTTCAGCGTCATCAATAAAAAACTCCATTTGTAGTGTATTTTCAACTTCAGATTGCTCATCCAACAATGTGTTTTCAGGTAGACCTTCCAAGTTTGAAGGAACAACATTCTCAAGTGTTGTAAAAGTCATTGCAGGGCTACTTTCATCGATTATGTTTTTATTATTTGTAACTAGAGTATCAGTTGATTCAAAAAGAGCCAGCACTGATTGCTGTCTACCGTTATCAAAAAACAACCCGTCTTCACTAATAGCATGGTATTCTACTTCTTTTTGTTGTAGGCCTACATCATTAAAGGTATTTTCCAGATCTTGATTGTTTAGAGGAAGGACTTGTAGTGTTGAAGTACTATCCCTTTCTTCATTAGTGTAGTTTTTCGAACAGAGAGGTGTGCTTGATTCAACAATGTTCAATTTTGATTGCTGCACGCCATTTACGAACAATCCGTCTTCTCTTCCGCCATTGTGTTGGGTTATGTTTGTTCCTTTTATAGAAACATTGTTTAGTTGTTGATTATCTTCAGACAGCATTGATAATATAAGCAATCCCCTTGATAAACTCTTCTTTGACATGTTTGTTTTATACATCGAACCTAAAAATAACACACTACTGTCAAAAGTTTTGTTAACGGTTAACTACCATAATGAGTTTTTGTAATACTCATTACATGTGCAGCACTTTATAACACATATTTTATAATTTTATAATACTATTTTGCAGTGGCGGATCTAGAATTTTATTTTGGGGGGCTGACTAATTATAGCTTCAAACTAATTATATTGGTATAAAATTTACATTTTTACAAAAAACATTTTTAGAGGTTTTGGGGGGGGGCTTCAGCCCGAAAGCCCCCCCCCCCCGTAGATCCGCCAGTGCTATTTTGTGTAATAAATTATAAATTATTTTATACCAATACTTACATAGGAAATAAAATACAGTGTATCATTACAAAGTGTGTTATTATAGGCTAAATAGTTTTGAATAGAACAGTGTTACTAACACAAAGTTTGTTGTTTTGAGGTTAAGCCATTTTGCAGTTCTAGGTCTAAAATCAACAAAAAATAAGTAAGTGGAGTATTACCTGAAGTGCTTTTTCAAAACAAGCAAAAGAAATATCTTCTTGTAACAGAGTAAAACCACACTACTGTATTATAATTACTTCGCTAATTGTAATAATAATTAGAAACTTCCTCTCTAAAAGCATACACAACCTACAATATTCACAGTGAAGCATTGTAATTTACTGTTGCTTGCAGTACACTGCTGAATAAATTGCAGTTTAAAACGTAAACAAAACTGGAGTTGTTGGTGTAGTAGCAAAACAGCTGGTCAGTCACATTGACTGGTATGATAGAAGAATGCCCTAACTCCACTCTCCTGTGCTAAGAAAAAAGGCCCCAGATCCTTGACTCTTTGGGTTGGTCCGGCTTACTTGATGAATAAAGGCCCTAAGTACAAATCCACATGTATTTAGGGTGTTCTTACTTATTAATTGCTACATAGGGCCATCTTATATCAAAAACAACAGCAAACTGGAGTTAGGGCCAAAATAAAATACACAATAACTAACCTCTGAATTGGATTTAGGGCCTTTTAATGTCATAAAAAGGTGTATTTTTCCACAAAGAATTGAAAACTGCAAAAAAAAGCACTAAAACAAATTTGGGAGTTAGGGCCTTTTAACTTATGGGGGCAGTATTAGAATACATTAATATTATTATATATTTTCAAGTTCATATTAATACAGTTGAGACCAAATATTATTTAAATTTAATCTATGTTTGCACCTAAAATGAGAGACAAATATTCAGTTCCGATTCAATAAATAAAAATAAGAAACTGCGTTTATCTTTGAAGTTGATAATTCACTAAATTCCTAGCATCCAAATTTAGCAAAAGGGATAAATTAAATAAATTAAAAGAAATTGTTTTTTTGCCATTCTAATGACAATTTATAATGGACAGTCATAATTATGCCTTACAAGTCATGTTCAATTATATTCTAAGTTTATATTATGCAACAATGCCTAAACCGTACCTAGATATTTTTCTAATCTTTGAAAAAATATGAATTTTTTTTTCAAAAAGGAAGTGAATTTTCATAATAATAATGCAATATAAATAAATAGATAAATAATTTATGAGTTTGAAATTAAATCTGATTTTGGCCTCCATGGCAACATATTGTAATGCTAATAAATGAATATTCTACAATTGAGCGCATTATTACTTATAAAATAAGTAAACATTTACAAAATAGGAATGTTAACAATATTTAAAACTATAGTTTACTTTTTGTGTATACGATGTATCGATGCATCGTTATTAATTTTCCAATTCAAGTGTTACAGGAAGGAAAACTGCTAAACAAGATAAGGGAGGTCCCTAAAGGAGGAACATCCTGAGGGACTGAGTTGTTCGTAAACTGCTTAAGAAAACAGGTGATCCTTGTTTGTTTTGTTTTTCTTTCAGCAGGTTTAAAGAAGGTTGGTCCTATCTTTTTTTTTCAAAATAGGAATTTTTAAAATATTTTTTAAATATTGTTTAAAATAAGTTTATTGCTTGAAATTTTTAGTTGTTGAGTAAAATAATTTTTTATGCGTTGCCGTTTTTTTTACCACGTAATATTTTTTTAGTTTTCTTTTCATTTTGGTTAATATACGAGTTAGTTTTTACCTATATGTGCTTAAGTACAATGGTGTTGGATTCAAATACTTTAAATTATTATATCAAAATGTACACATTTTAATTAAACTATCTTTAATTAAAATAATTACGAGAGGTAATAATTTCTGAAAAATATTCACTTTAATTTTTATTGTGGAACTTGTGTCAGACTAATTAACAAAATTAAAAGTTCCCTACACCTCAACATTTTAGAAAAATGTTTAGAAATTTTTTTCTAAAACGTTAAGTGAAAAATTTACTTTACATCTCTAAATAAATAATGTACTAATCTTTCTAACCTAATTAAGTTTTTATTAATTATTTATTAACATAATTATTTATCTCATAATTATTTATTTTTAGTAATAATGGCACATTTTCTCACTTATCACCCAGTTTTGACAATAATTATGGCATTTATGTATTCAATGGTTACCCCAACGATCTCATATTAACATGGCTCTAATAAATGTAGTTTAAAATTAAATATACTACTCTAATTGGACAGGATATAAATCGTCCTGCGTGTTATATTTAGAACAAATAGAGGGTTCAGCAGCGGAAAAGGTCGTTCCACCACTCAGCCGCAGCCCTTCACGGGCGTGACAAACTTCCTTCTCTCATATGTCCTTCTGCATCAGTGTTTAGGTGAAAAATTGCTGTACGTGTTTTTCATTGAAATTTATAGTTTAAGTCATTATTCATTGTGTTATCGTACTATTAGTTCTTATTTTAATACTAAATATTATTTTAATTTAATACTTCTAAGCTTGATTCTTGGAGTTAATCACGCTACCAATAGTCACTACTGCGGATGACTTAGTGGGTGGGGCTTCCTACTGCACTGGTAAGAACGCGGTCTTTTGTCTTCCTAGGTGTCATTATAATTTTGAAATGGAAAGACATAGTGGAGGATAAGTAATTCTCTATCTCACTTTCACCACTCATTACATCTCTCTCACACCGATGCTTTCATCAGGACGCAACCTAAGTATCTGTCTATAGCTTTTTCATTTAGAAGTTCATGTTTTTTATACTTAACCCTTGTTTTGTACAGTTTTTCTACACTGTGAGTTTTTTTTTTAATATTTTACTAGTGAGTAGATAATATTTTTTTATTTTGTATAATGGAACAAATATTAACTCTATCTCTTCTGTCAAACACTTTTTTTATTAATATTAAAAAATAATGGTAGTATTCATGTCTAATGACTTTGTAGTCAGCTGTTTGTGATGGTTGTCTAGGATCAGATTAATGACTTGTGGTGTTTCTCACACCTTCACTGGAGATTGTTTGGGTCTGACACTTATCTAAGGTAACAAATGGCTTATGCTACACATTGTGCTTTCGAATCACTCTTCATTACTGTTACATATTCAAGATTATACAAGTTTTAAAGCGTAACTCAAATCGTCCCATAAATACGTGCTGTGATCCAGTAATACTCTATGTATATATTGCTCTTAAACTTGATCAATGCGAAATGATCAAGAAGTTAATTAGTTTTCTGATCAAACAGATTACACAATTGAAAAAATTAAAACACATAAATTAGCAAAATATTGATATAGTTCAAAGTAAATAAAGTTATACTAGTACTTGGAGTTTAAATTTTTTTGTTTAACGATACGAATTATGCCATTGTACCATATGTGTTTTAATATAAGCTGATAACAGTCATAAGATGTCATATCAATGAATTTTCCGCTGGCAGAAATTTGAGATAAGGTACCATTCCAAACCAAACCTTACCTTATGTACGTGACTGGCCTAGCCATAAATGAAATCTTCCAATCCCTTGTTTTTGATAATAGACTTACCCAAAACCAGTAAATTTAGTCTCCATGTGTTTTGATCATATCTTATTATCACACATTACCTCATAAATGGAGGTCTCAGTAGACATTAAAAATTACATGCTCGGAAATATATTTATTTGTAAAACAAAGTGTAAACGATTGTACGTACTCAGTAAGGAATAAATCCATAATTAAATTCATTCTTAATTTATAGAGTTAAGGTGATAATTTAAGATACTCTTAAATGTATAGGTCATAGAAAGAATTATTTGATGATAGATAGCCCTGATAAATCTACACCTGATAAATCCAATTCACAATAAGTTGGATTAGGATAAATAGATACCCTTATCCAAAAGCTATACAGTAATAAAAGGGCTTGTAAATATGGTTCCACGTTTTTGTACATCACAGTCAGTTGATAATTAAAACCGTAACCAAGCCAGAAACTGTGAGATTGGGAATTCATGCTTAACGAAGCATCCAAAATGTGACGTAGAGAACAAACTGTCACATTAAATTTTATTGGTGATGTTGCTCCTCTGTAGTCTGATGATTTAATTCCTTCTCATAGTTAATTAATACTTGTTAATTTAATGTTTACAGTCTTAAAGCGTTGTAATTTACTTCCAGCCACTTAGATATTTACAATTAAGTTATTATTAATGTTTATGATAATCAAGGTATCGAATCCTATTTGAATTTATATCCGTCCATCCGTACGAGATATGACCTTTGATTTTAGTTATAGCTTTTTTCTAAAAAAAATTATACATTATAATTAATTACCTTTGTTTGTAAACAACAAATAGCCTTTTGTTATATCATCAGTGAGTGGATAATATCGACATGGACACTACACTATTAGAGAAATCTAGGGTGTCCATGTTGGGTGGTAGTCGTTGATCGGATGCTGTGTAGGGCAAAGAACTGATTACCATATCAGGCTTGTCAGTTGACGAAAAATCAAACCAATAATACTTGGTTCAGATTCCACGTAAAGCTGTGGGTCCCTTAGTTGTAATAGCTGCTGGGCTATCAATATATCTAGCCACACACAATTACGAACAAAGAATGAAAAGAAAATAAGCAGTCTGTTACTGAAATTTATAAGAAAAGGAGAATGGTCATATGTCGTTGAAGAAGAATATTTAAATCGGGCGTGGACATTTAAATCCCTTTAAGCAATATAAACGACTGATAATCATCGATGTGATAACCTAGTGACGAGCTTTCCACATCCCAATCAAGGCCGCGGCCTTCCCCCTCCCCGACCTCAATCCCCAAGCTGATAAAGTATTTCATAGAAATATTAAGTATCATATGTACACACACACGCGCGGGCGTGTATGGGTGGGCAAGTCGTATATTTGCTGCATTAAAACGTTCATGTCAATTAATTAAACAATTAAGGCTTGGGAATTTATTTCATGATAGAGTTATTTGATGAGGAGTGAATTTATGTTCATTTGCCATTGCTAGACTGTTTTTTCCAAAAAAATGTTTAATGTATTTTATGCTAAAGATGAAAAATGTAAATTAGTATGATCCAAAAGACTATTCAGCTATATTCTTGATTACCAGATTTTAGATTTTATTACGTCACCTTAAATTTACATAAGCAAAAATATGATATGTGAATATTTTTAAAACTATAACTCTACAGGTATATAGGTTTTAAAAGATATTAAATAAAGTAAATATGGTCTTGATTAAAAAGTTTATTAAAGTATCATTTAACATTTAATAAAATGTTAAATATATATAGCTTTCTGACTGAACATATGTTTAAATCACTTAGTAATCAGGCTATACAGGCCATCCACACTCATATAATCATTCATATACGCCTTAAAATATGCAAAAAGTTGTGTGACGTCTTATATACAGGAATATATTATAAGAGTCTTCTAAACACACCTAGAAATGAACAGTATTGAAGATAGTCTACAATAAACACAATATCTACCATTCGTTCCAATACTAAGTGGGCTATTGTCCTCTTGTCAACGTCTGATACAACTATATAGTAAAAAAAAAAAAAAAAAAAAAAAAAAAAAAAAAAAAAAAAAAACATTTGTTCATTTCATAAAACACACAACTAACATACATTGAGCTATATATTGGTGACTTGAGGATGAAAAAGTAATGTAATCATAACAACTATGCCATAATGAGCAAATATTAAGTTTGTTTATGGCAAGAGATATAATACCAATAGTCTCATCTATTAGAAGAAGGATGTTTTTCTGCACTCCCAATTCATTAAGTGGGGAATAATAAGAATGCATCATACAAACCAGTGTACTCAGGCAACTTTAGAATCATAAATATATAGTTATTTACTACAGTTTCTTCATGTGAAATTATCATTATTTAAAAATACCCACCTTTTACGTTCGAAAGATTGTGTGTAAAATACAGTTTCTTCTTCCCCTCGGAAACATTCCACTTGATAGGATTGGCGATGAATGGGGCTTTTCCTTGTATTGGACGTGGGAGAAACCATTGCCCAGAAAATACAATGTATACTAACCTGTATGTTAATATATTACTGACCTGCTACTAAAATGAACTTACTTTCATTCTAAATGTTAAATTAGTTCCATTGGAAAGCACAACTACATTTACAAAAGAGTAATTAATTTCTAACGAAATATTTAAGGGTTTACTTTTTAATTCCATCACCATTATTATTATTTTTTAAGATATTCTCTAAAATCATAAAGTAAGCGTTTAACTTGTATTATTATTTTTATTATTATTATTAGAATAGTCGGATATTTTCCGTTACTTCATTACAACTACTTTTTTTGTTTCCGTTAATTCACTACCACTTGATAAGTATTCTATTGCTCTAAAAACTGCCCCCCAATAATTTTTACGTCCACTGTGGTATTCCTTATCTGCTAGGAATCAGATATCACTGGCCTTATCTATAACTTTCCAAGAACTTACACAGAGATTGCATTCGGTGGTAAGTCAATCTTTGGATTTAGCCACCCAACCTAATCGTAATTGTGAAAAATAAAGCAGTGGTAGTGAAGTAATGGAAAAGGGCCGAATAGTCTTTTATTGATCTTGCATTTTTGATTAAAAATATAGTCATCAAGTAATTTTAACTGTTGTGTGCATTTACTTTAAGGTAGTAATAATTTACGTAAAAAATAATATTGATTGAAAATATCCTTGGAGCTAAATTCTTAAAATAAAAGGATACTTTTAAACTAATTGTTTTATTTTCTTAACCATATTAACATTTTAAAAAGTCGTAAAGCTACTGGAGTAGTATAATCTACAAAAGAATTATTAGGCAAATAATTTTAATACTATACCATAATATTTGTGCATTTTATACTTGTATTGTAATATATTTGTGCATTTTGTGCTTGTATTAGAATATATTTGTTTTGTGTGACATTTATATTTAGATATATGCATGCATGTAAAAGATGAGTAAGCTATCACTGTATCGGCCAATCAATGAAAAAAAATTTATATTTATTACACATGAGTCTTAACAATTTGGTTAATAGATAGTGGCATAGAAATATTTGTTCTGTCGGTGTTAATGACACAATATTAAACAATAAGTAAAATATAAATCTAAGCGATTAAAATACAAATTAAGTAACAAAAAACTACAATTTTAATACTAACAGTTTAGAAGGCAAGACATATTAATATTAAATTCTATGTACAAAAGTGTTTTAGGACAGTTGTAATAAATTATCAATCAAATGGAATAACAATTAGTATTATATTACTGTAACAAATAAAAAACAAAAATTAAAATATTTTTACAGATGAAACACTCTGATGTGTTATTTCTATTTTGAACAAATTGTTTTTCTGATGCCCAAAACCCAACTAAGTGAGCTAAAATAATTAAATCAGAAGACTAAAACATTTCTTGGTACATTCACCTTATCGTACAACTGTTCTCCATTGCCAAGTGGTGCAGTTAAGTCACTTGGTAAACTAACAGACATCAAGTGCACCAGGAAGATAATAAGTTCTGACTACTTTAAAGACAATTCATTTTACTGGAAATATTATTAACATGGCCTCAAATTTAGGGCTTCTGCCAGGATCTACTTTACTCTATAATTTTTTGTGGTTGAATGGCTTACCTCCCATATATGAATTTATCCACCACACACATTAAGAGAAGTGGATGTTTGATTATAAAATTTCAATTACGTACGAATTGATTTTATATCTGCCCTTAAAAACTGTTATGGTGAAGTTTATTGCATTTAAATGACTTGGTGTTAACAATGTTTTCTGGTACGATGGAATCTAATTTAAAGAGTCAGTTCTTGGATGATAGTTATCTATCTATCAGATTTTTAATTTCAAAATTATAAAGTCTATTCAAGTTAACTTGTTATCGCACATATACATCATGGCTAACATAGTACAATGTTGGAAATGCACTTTAGCAGAAAAGGAAGTGTGTTTAAAAACTCATAAAACATTTTTACTATAATAAATTCATTATATTTAATCTTATCCCGTATAAACGTTTCAATATACTCTCAGTTTACATTGTTTGTCTGTATTTCAAAAACAAGAGATGTATTCTTCATAACCCTTATGTCTTGACCATTCTTCAAGATATTAGCACATTTTGCCACCCGATTACACGCTGTGCTAGTGTGTTTAATAAAACAATTTTTTATTTCTTTTCAATTTTAAATTTCTATTTATTATTTATTCTTTAAATATCCTACGCGTGGTTTTCATGTACTTATTCCTCTTATATATATATATGTACTCCTCTCCATGAACTTATAGCTTTTTGAGGAGACATTTTAAGTCAACCCCTTTTTGTATACAATATTTCTTTATCAACATCTAGATTATGTTCCCTTCAAATTCATACAATTAAAAATTCACTACTTTTATAATAATAATAGTTATTGCATGAAACATTCCAATTGTTTTAACTACAGATAATAAAGAAACAAAGGTAACTTTCTTATGGTCACAACGAACACCTCCGTAGCAGTTTTACAGAGAATACAAGAAATTTACACCTTCATTGAGCAGCAGTAATAACTAATAATTTTACCCTTTAAGATTTTGAGGGAATAAGGCAGGGACTAACAAGGAGCATTTACTTAACATACTTTTAAAAGTAAATGTGATGTTAAGAAAGGAGTTATTAATATATTAATTTCAGACTTTGGACGGATTTGTTTTAAAACATACCATGATAAAAATTAAATGGCAAGGTAAGTTAGTTTTATAGTAAGTTTTCAAGTGTTTAAAAGCATAGTTCATAATCGAATATTTTTTATAAAGTAAAAAAAGAACACAGACATAAACCTTTCGTTGCTAATGTTCATTAACGGCATTACTTAAAAAAAATTAGAAAAAGTATTTCCAAGTAACCATTAACATGCTTAATTAATGGATAATCTTATTCAATTAACAATTAAATTGACATTGAACATATTCATAAAATATGAATTTATATGTTCTAGTAACAAAATTTGAAATAGGCTAGTTAATTTATAACATTTCGATCTGTTAGTGTTTTGTTTATGAGAGTGAGTTTTAATATTAAATAAAAATGATTCATTTATATTTATTGTGCCAGCTAGTTAAGAATATAGTTCTATGGCTAGTATATACAACTTTGTATATTATAATACAGTACAAGTTGTATAAAAGTAATACATTTTAATGTAATAATAATAATAATAAACTATTTATTTGATTATTATAAATGTGAATAATATACATTATTTACACTTCATGTATGTTCTATTATACTTAGTTTTCTCTAAAATAATAATAGTATTATTTCAGGAACTAACTGAAGAAGTTCCTTGAACAAAAAGTCTAAGAAAACTGTAGACCCATAGCCAGTGGTGAGGGTAATGTTGATTTATATAAGGTTAAAAAGGACACAGATATATTTTTACTTTATTTTTATTAGAGACCATTCTTTAAAAATTTCAGTAAAAATAAAAATAATGACTTCTTATTAAATCTTTTCGATGTTGCTGCCGAGTAATTCGATCTACCCCCATATACTGTACATCTAATATATATGAAGCTGGATGTGTAACTCACTCACTCATTCACTCACGTATACAAATTCTAACCCACTTCCAGATGAGCTAGAAACTTGAAATTCGGCACACTTGTAGCTTTTACCAATCAACCAACGGGAAAATTCTAAAAACTAAAAATGTAAAATTTTTAATCCCTCGAAAAAATCAAAATGGCGGACGGGAATTTTGAATTGTGTGCAGTTTTACTTGCAGCTTCACTGTGGGCAAACCATTCATTGTAGAGCCAATCTGACAGCACATTTCAGATTTCTGATTAAATTTCATACAATTTTGTTAAGAAGTAATTTTTTTGTATTTTTTATATTAACTACGCAAAAAATCATTAAATTTCACTTTTTGTTCAAAACATTCTATTTTTATTAGGTTTTTCGTATTTGATTACCGTACTACGATAATTTAAGAACTTAAAACCATACACACTGCTTAGATTTACTATTTTGTTACCAACACCGCTTTGAAATTTGATTCTTCACTTTTCATAACCTAGAAAATATTCAAAATGGCTGACGTGAAACTGCTGACCTTTTTGCAGAGGTAAGGTTGTTGTTAAACTGACACTGTAATATTTAATTTAGATAAAATCTAACGAAATATTCAGATTTAAAATTAAATTATGTAAAAAAAATGTTCTTTACATTTTTATGGTACAAACTATAGAATTCTCACAAATAGTCGGTAAAGTTGAGTTTTGTTGAAAACATGCGATTTTTTTTGGAAGAGTTCCTCCCATTTGAGCATGATTAAAATAAGCTAGAAACTTAAATCCGTACATACTATTTACCTTTACTTTTCTGTCAAAAAAATGCTATAAAGTTAGATTTTGCACTTTTTACAACCCAGAAAAAATTCGAAATGGCTGACGTGAAACTACTGATCTGTTTTCACAGTTGAAGATTTTATTTTACTGACGCTGTTATACTTACTTTAGATAGAATCAAACGAAATGTTCCAATTAACAATACTATTTTGTACAAAAAGTGTTATAAACATTTTTATGATACATAATATAGTTCCCTTACAAAAAGTCGGTAAATTTGAATTTGTCGAAAACATGTAGTTTTTTTGAAATAATTAATCCCATTTAAATATAATTAAAAGAAGCTATAAAATTAAAACCCTACATTATATTTACCTTCACTTTTCTTTTATCAAAAATGATATAACATTTTATTTCGTAATTTCATAACCTAGACAAAATTCTAAATGGCTGATGAGAAAGCGCTTACCTGTTTGCACAGCTGAGGTTTTTTGTTTTACTGAATCTGTAATATTTAGTTGAGATAAAATAAAATGAAATATTTATACTGACAATTTAATTGTACAAAGATTTTAATATGCTTTTTGTAAAATATTCTACCGTTTCCTTAAAAAAATTTGGTAAAGCTGATATTTGTCAAAAACACGTAATTTTATAGAATAGTTCCTCCCATTTAAGTACGAATAAAATAAGTTGGAAAGTATAAACCTAACAGAATATTCAACTGTTTATATATATGATATTTTACCTTTCAAAACAAACAAAAAATTCAAAATATTTGTATGAAAATACTGTCTTTCGTGTACTGTTGACTTGTTGAGTTATTTGTTTTTCTGTAGTTGCAAAATTTCGTTTAGAAGACATAAAATGACGTTGTTTAATTCACAATAACGTTTACTACAAGAATGTTTATATACTTACATGCTGTATATGCAAAAGTTTACTCACAAAAAGTTGGTTAAGTTGAGCTTATTGTAAAAAAAATGTGATTTTTTAAATATATCCTCCCATTTAAGCATGATTAAAACAAGTTGGAAACTTAAAAACCTTTCACACTATTTACGTTTACCACTCTGTTGATTAGCTAACCACTTATGATCATCTTGGGTAGACCCCCTCCCCGGTGATCATGTTGGAGGCTCCCTGTAATCAACTTGGGGTTATCACCCTTTATCATCTTGAGTAGACCCCTCAATCAACTATCTTGGGTAGCCTGACGTAAACAAATTTTAACCCACTTCCAGATAAGCTATAAATTTGAAATTTGGCACAATTGTGGATTTTACTGATTATCCGATGATAAAATTCCGAAAACTAAAAAAAAATTTTTTTTATAACCTACCCAAAAAATCAAAATGACGGATGGGATTTTTTTACCTGTTTTCAGAGTTTTACTTACGGCTTGATTTTGGCTTAACCATTGGAAAAAGATCAAATCTGACAGCATATATCATATTTCTGATTAAACTTCCTACAACTTTGTTAATGAGCAACTTTCGTTGTATTTTTGATAGTAACTATGAAAAAGTTGTTAAATACCTATTTTCATTAAAAAATTATATTTTTTTTAGGTTTTTTTTATTTTATTGCTTTTTAAGATATTGTAAGAACTTAAAACCTCACACACACACACACACACACACACACACACACACACACACACACACACACACACACTGTCTACCTATGCTATTTTGTTACGAAAACTGCTATAAAATTTTATTTGTAACTTTTCATAACCTAGAAAAAAATCAAAATGGTTGACTTGAAAACGCCGACTTGTTTGCACAGTTTAAGTTTTATTTTACTGAAGCTGTAATATTTAGTTTGGATAACATCTAATAACATATTTAAATTGACAATGAAATAGTGTACAAAAAGTGGCATATACATTTATGTTGTGTATATTATCCTTTCCTCACAAAACGTCAATAAAGTTGAGATTTTGTCGAAAAAAATGTGATTTTTTTAGTATTTCCTCCCATTTAAGCATGATCAAAAGAAGCTAGAGCTTAAAAACTCGTTCAATTTGTACACGAACGAGTATAAATTGATTATTATTTCAAATGTATTAAAAAAAGCTGCTATTAATTTAGAGTTTGCACTTTTCATAACCCAGAAAATATTCAAAATGCCTGACGAGAAAACGCTTACCTGTTTGCACAGTTTAAGTTGTCGTTTTACTGAAGCTGTAACTTTAGTTTGGATAGCATCTAATGATATAGATCCAATGAGGTCATAAAATTGACAATTAAATTCTATACAAAAAGTGTCAGATACATTTTTGTGGTACATACTATAGTTTTCTTACAAATAGTCGGTAAAGTTGTATTTTTTTTTTTTAACATAAGATTTTTTGGGATAGTTTCTCCCAATTAGCTAGATTAAAATAAGTCATTAAGTTAAAACCACCCGTGATTATCTTACGTAGTCCCCGTGATCAATTGTTGTTGCCTACCATGACTAACTTACGTAGTCAGCCATGATCAGCTTGGACAGCTCCAGCGATCAACTCAGGTAGACCACTATGATCATCTTGGGTTACCCTTCCCCACCCGTAATAAAATTGGGTAGTACCTTGTGATCAATATGGTTAGCTCTACATACATACATACATATACATATCCCACGTCGTCCTGATTGACCACTTGGCATACGACCAGTCATTCTTTATTTTTTCCTCGTTTCATATTAGGCACATCTTCATGATGCTTGTCTTCATGGCAGAGATAATCAGGAGGGGGTAGGGTTGGTTGTAACCAATGCAGGAATGAGAGTCAGGTTAGGCAAGGTGGAATCTGATAGAAACACTGGTCTACAAGATATTTTTTGAGCTCATATTTAAACTTTTTTATATTATTAATCTGGGCTATGTTGGGAGGAAGTTGTTTAAGTAGCTTGAGACCTATGTAATCCGGCTTTCTTTCAAAGAGCTTAAGATTATGATATACAGAAGGATTAAAATTATGATTTCAGGTATTGTAAGAATGCTGATGAGCAGCGATTTGTTTGTGTTCTTTTACATAGACTATTGTTTCAAACATATAGATGCTAGGTACAGTTAAAATTTGCAGTTCTCTGAAATGCTCAAAACATGAGTCACCAGGTCTAAGTTTCAACATACATCTAATTGCTCTTTTCTGAAGGACAAAAATCCTATTTAAATTACTAATACTAGAGGAACCCCAAAGGATGATTGAGTACCTAACCAGACTCTCGATCAAGCCAAAGTACACCAGTTTAGACAGTGGTATGTTATTTAACGAGGATATATTTTTCAGAAGAAAAATGTATGTAGCCAGTTGTTTAGCAAGTTTATCGATATGTTCATTCCACCTGAGACCACTGTCCAATCTCACCCCCAAATAATCGACATACTGGGTTTCTTCAATGATCGTTTCGTCAAGTACTACGGACGGAAGGATGGTTCCTGTTTTGACAAGACGGTTTCTTTTCTGATCAGTCATGAAATGTATGTATTGTGTTTTTTTGGGATTTATATGAAGATTAATGCCTGAAAAATACTGTGAAAGGATATTCAGATTGAAGAAAGTTTCCTGTTCTAGAATATTAAGATTTCTGTGGGAATTTAAGATTGAGGTATCATTTGCAAAAATTGAAAAAAGGTTACCAGGTAAGAAGTTTGAAATGTCGTTAATATAAAGGAGAAACAAGATTGGCCCTAATATTGACCCTTGTGGAACGCCAAATGAAGCTACCTTTGGATTTGAGTAAGAAGTTTTCTTGATGCCGTTTTTATCAATGAAGTCTATTTTGGTTTTGTGAAGTCTATTAGAAAGATATGAGCTAATCCAGCTAAGTGCTGTCCCTTTGATAACTATGGCTGCTAACTTTTTCAGAAGAATCTGATGAGAGACGCAATCGAACGCCCTGGACAGGTCGATGAAACAGCCGATGGCCGTCTCGCCACCGTCAAGGGCGTCGATGCATGAATTATTGAATTTGACCAATGCCAGTTTGGTGGACTTATGCTTCTGGTAACCAAATTGATTTTTAAAAAGGATTGTGTGAACGCCCAGATAATCGAGACCAGTGAGTCACATACGACTTTCTCCAAGATCTTTGATATTGATGGGAGGAGTGAGATTGGGCTGTAGTACTCAGGTGAATGGGGATCTTCTTTTTTAAAAATTGGCTTGATCAGAGCCACTTTAGCCGCTTCTGGAAATTCACCCTTTTCTATTGAATTGTTTATCAGAAAAAGTAAAGGATCTATCAACTCTCTTTCCCTTAATCGAATTGGGTAGCCCACGTGGTTGATTTGGGTAGCATCCATGATAAGGTGGGTTACACCTAACCCATTATTAACTTTGGTAGCTTCCATTATCAACTTTGGGTACCACCCTTGATTATCATGAGCAACACTCATGGTAATCTTGGTTAACTCCCCGTGATCAACTAGCGTAGCTCCCGTGTTCAACTTCGGTAGGTTCCGGTGATTAACCTGGGTAGCATCTGTGTTCAGTTTGGGTAGCAATCAGCTTGGGTAGCCAATCGTGATCATCTTGTGTAGCTATTGGTGCTCAGACCTATAGGGGGTTCTTAATCAACTTGGCTAGCCCCCCGTGATCAATTTGAGTATCCCCCGTAATTAACTTAGATGGCCAACCGTGATCAACTCAGGCAGACAACTATTATACAGTTGGGTAACTCCCCGTGATCAATTTGGGAAGGCCCCTGGGATCAACTTGGGTAGCCACCCGTAACTAATATAGCTAGCCCCAGCGATCAACGTAGGTAGCCCTTGCGATCATCTTTGGTAGCCCCCATGATCAAATTGGGAAGCCCCTTGTGATCAACTTGCGAAGCCCCTGGTATTAATTTGGGTATCCATCCATTCGTGACAAATTATATGTCCCCCGTGATTAACGTAGGTGGACCTCATGATTAACTTGGCAGCCCATCGTGATCAAGTTGGGAAGCCCCTGTTATCAACTTGGGTAATCACCGGTAATGACCCGTTATCTAACTAGGTCCCCCTTAATGAACATGGGTAGCCCTCGTAATCATTTTGGGTGCCACCCATCATTAGCTTGGATCATCTTGTGTAACCTCCTATAATCAACTTGGGTAGTATGCCATTTTCAACTTAGGAAACCCTCCGTGTACAATTTTTCCAGCCCTTCTTGATGCCCCATGTGATCAATGCGGCTATCTCCGTGATCAACTTGGATAGTTTCCGTAATTAGTTCGGGTAGCAACTGTGATCAACTTAGGTAACTCCTGCGATCATCTTCTATAGCCTCCATAATCAACTTGGGTAGTCGACCGTCATAAACTTAAGTAGGCTCCCCGGAATCAAATCGGTATATACCTGTGATCAACTTTAGCAGCTAACTATACTTGACTTATATAACCAACCATGATCGTCCTAGCTAGACACTCGTGATCTTCTGTGAAACCACTACGAAGGTTACCGATAATCAACTTAGATAGTCATTGATCTACTTTGAAAGCTCATGATTATTTTTTAAGTCATAATGAAGCCAAGAGTTCAATTGGGGTTTGGGGGTGAAGCCCCCAACGAGAGAAGCGAGTTTCTCTTATATAATTGTTCCGTTCGTGAGTTTGGAGATCTTACTAGTGATGATGTATTTAATTTAGTAGTTTAAGAAAGATAATATTTATTAAAAATGATCGAAATGTTTGTAAAAAGTAATTTCATTTGAATGGATTTCAAAACTTTCTTTGGCTTATTATTGAAGAGTTACAAAACGGATATTCTTCTTAGAGTTATGTTAAAATAACCTTCGAACTGTATTTTCTTACAAGATTTTTGAGAGGCACTCTATTGAAGCGTGGAGTTTAACGAAAGTCCTTTGTGATCGCACAAAATCAATTGAAAACTCTAACTTCTACAATAAACCCTCTCCATTCTTTATAGTTCGTGTATATATTAAATATTATACTTTTTCAATTTCAAAAACAATAATTTTATTTTTAATATAATTTTTTTTATTTACTTTATCAAAAATTCAGTTTAATATTGTTTTGTGCCAGTTTTGTGCCAGCTAATTAAGAATATAGTTTCATAGCTAGTATAAGACAACTATTCTAATGGAAGTATAATGGAACATAAATAGATTTTTACGTGAGTTTAATTGTGCCTTACTGAATGAGAACAAATTATATTTATTTAGATATACATAAATAAACAGGACTATTTGTGTTATCTGGAAAAAACTTTTTTCTGAAGTAATTTAGCAAAGTGCAAATCTGATATTTTGCATTGTACTTGGACTTATTAGTCAGTATTAAATACATTTTGTGGAAAGTTGGAAAGGTTTCAAAAAGTGAAATGAAAGAAAAGAGTAAGAAATACATTGAAAATATTACATAGTGACTCACTATCGAAAACCTGTAATTAGTGAAACTGGGCCAGTAATAATTTCATCAAATCAATTCACCCTTGAATACCAATGCCATTAATCTGACCTTTGTTCAATCACCCCTAACGAGAATTCCGATAGTCTGTATAGGGTGTCCAGGATCAATTACCACTCTTTTAATTTCAATTATTTAAATACTTTTATGCTACAAAGGAATTCAGTTGATCAATAACCTATTCTAAAGTCAATAATTTTATTTAACTGTATTCTCTAATCAAACAAACGATCTGTTTGAATTCGAACGGGATAGTATTGGTCTGATTTTCAGCTAATTTATAAGCCTGATACTAAGTTCTCTCACTTAAATAATATCCGTACACTGTCTACCACTTAACAAGAACACCCTAGAAATATATAGTATTGTCCAAGCCGATAGTAGCGATTACCATTGAACGGATATTAGTAGGACCGAGCATAGAAATTATCACTACGATCTCCTCAACACTTTGTCTCCAAGTAGCTGGGTTACTAGTAGCGACTAGTGCCAAAAATTGGCCAGTCTTTTACTGGCAGTCAATAAATAGTGTCCATAAAGACATTCACGTTAAACAGTGAACAAATGCACTAAACCACTAATGTTGAGACGGGGAAATCATTGTACTCTGGCTAGTTACAGGATTGAGGATTTTAAGGGCATTTTGGCCAACTTACTAGTATTTAAAACTTGTCTGTGGCATAGTGACGTACTTTAAATAATATGAAATAAATAAATAATGATTTATTACGGTAAATTTAGGAACTCCTCGGCTTTGAGTGGTATGTTGACGGGATCTGTGTTTATATTTTAGTTGCATGCTCTGATACTATTTACGCCTTTTTTATACGTCTTTTTCGCAATCAATGGGCTGCTGCCATTCACCATCGTCGGCATGGTTGGCTAGTTCTTTTGCTCCAGGATTCCTCACCTGGAGGCAGATGATGCTCACCTGCTTGCGTTTCTGCCAGGAGGCACAGTTGCGGGACTTGCGAGCTGGGCCTGTCTTTCTTCCATGCGACCCAGAGGGAAAGTGTCACCTCCTTACCCCCTCCCCTACTGTCAAACAGCTTCCTTCAGGAGATGTTTTCGGCACGCAGGTGACCCCCAGAATTTTTACTTGTGTGTCTTCTGGACTTTTTTTGTCGTTAAGTGCTTCAGTGAAATTCTTTTGTTGTGATTGGGTAGGATAGTTTTTTCTAGTGGTTTTTGTGTTTAAGGGCGGTTTTTATTGGTTTTATTGTCAACGGCGTTCTCAGGGTTCCTGTTTTAAAGTTTTTTTTCATATTAAGGAGCCACCCTGCCTAACCTGCAGGATTCGATGGAATTATTAAAATAAATATTCTTGTTTTTCTTTTTGCAGTTTTCAAAATTGGTTTTTGATGAACTATAAAATAAAAAAATTTTGTGATTTAATAATTTTTTGGTTAGTTATTTATGTATTTGTTGAGTGTTATTTTGTTAGTATTTATTCATGTATTTGTTAGTTGTTATGTAGTTCTTTTGGTGTTATTTATTTTTAAAGTTTATTTCTTTATTGAAAATTTATATTTTTTTAGGCCATTATTATATTTTCTTAGTACTTATGTAATTTATTGTTGTTACACTTTTACACTTGCTACTTTTCTGAAAATGCCTCTTAAAGTTTGTTTGGATAGGCTTTCAAATTGTTTTATTAACTATAAAACTGGCAACAGCCAACCATTTTTAATTAAAATGTTTCTATTAAACGTCTGCTGCTTTAAAATTTGTGTTGTCTTTCCAATAAGTTACATTTTTAGCCGTGACTTGTGTTAATTGTTCTGTGTCCTCCTGAATCTGGTGCCGTCACACCAATCTTCGATGGGCCTAGTAATGACTTTACGAAGGTGGGTCGCATTAGTAAGGCAATAGATTAAACATGTTAAAATATAAAGAAAAAAGACGTTTAAATTAAAATTATAATAGGATTATTCAGGTATTTAATAGTTCAATAAATTTAAACTGTGTCAAGTTTGTGAACGTATTGACCAAGTTTACTAAAGTAAATCGAGAGGGAGTAAACACCAAGGCCTGAAGAGATATCACTATCTCGTTTTGGAGCCTCTAAGGAAGTTTTCAGATATCAAGCACCATCCGGCCTTTTATAGTCTGGTTCGGCGAAATGTTTCCTCCACTTGGAGAAGGGGTGGTGATAAGAAACTTTCTGTACAAAAGGGGTTTCTTTGTACAAGTAATAGAAACGGAAACCTTCGAAAATTTGGAGATTTATATGTTTGTATCGATTTAAGATTGTACAATAAAACGTTGAATAATAACTGCCTACAAGATCAAGAGATAGATATTCTCCAATAAACAATTGTTTCCTTAGATTTTGCTTATGACTCACACTAATATTAATTCTTAAATATTTACTAATACAAATATATATGTCGTGAAAAGTGTTTAAACTAAATAACTTCGAGTTTGTAAATCTCATTTATTTAGTTTTTCAATTAATAATAATAGTATAGCTTTTAGTGGCAAGAGATGCTCAATTAAGAAATAGTTCCCTTGGCTACTCAGACGAGGCCATTTTTCTTTTGTTGGCTCGTTGAACCAACGGCCAACGTAACTTCAAAACCACGTTGAGCCACATGGGTAAAATCTGTTATAGCCACATTGGGAATCGACCCTGATCAATTGCATAGAACGCCACCATCATTACTTCTTATTTTTCAAATGATTGTTGTTTTGAACTAGTTTTTTCATCATGAATAAAATTGAGGTATATTTAAGTTTTTTTCATTTATTTAATGTTCATCCTGAATTTAAAAAGAATAAAGTATGTATCGTTGGCGATTTTAACTTGCCTTGTATTTTCAGTCACTTTCATGTTGGACGTACTAAATTTAGAATCGTCAACCAAACGAATTAAACAATTCTTTAATTTTCATAGAGCTAACATTTTTAATAAGTAACGTTCTTTGGCTACCACTTCTTGGGCCGCTGTCTTAGCATCAGATGTATAGTAAATTTAACGAAAATGTTCCCAAGAGAAAACTAATGAAACCTAAACATCCAATTTGGTATTCTTATAAATTGATACAAAACACTAAGGAAAAAGAAAAAATCACGTAAAAGATGTAGTAATTCTACAAATCAGGGGTTGTTTATTAGATTTAAAGAGTAAAGGGTGAATGTTAGGAGGCTAATTCATTAGAAGTACTTATAATGACTATGTTAGAAATACCAAATAATTACTAAAAAGAGAACCTAAGAAGTTTTAGAATTATGATTAATCTAGTAAGTATAATAAATAAAGTGTAGTTTTGGAATTTACTTTTAAAAAAATTAAGTGATGGCCGATTGGTTCTTCGGCTTAACTGACAATTTTGGGTCGTTATATCACAGGACGGGTCGGCTTCATGTGTTGCGCTGCCCGGTCATGGTCGGCATGGTGTCCCGTCATGTTGAAATGGCGATACGAAAGCTTCCGTCAAAACAGCCTAATATACCTAATTATGCCATTAAAGGTTGCTATAAATTACTTCTTTTACCATTTTGCCATATATTTAATCTCTGTTTGCAAAAAGCTAAATTTCCAAAAATATGGAAAACAACTAAAATAACGCCGATCGTTTAGAAAAGAAATGAATAAAATATTATGAACTCCGTTTTAAGTACACTTAGAAAGGTTTTTGATATCACTCTATATAACATCATATTCCCTTAAATTAAACCTTATAGTTCTGGGGAGCATTTAAACAACATGCCCTCTTGCTCCATTTCAACTAACCTTGGTTTATTTTGTTGATTTCACTTCTCGTGCTATTGACTCAAGGCATCCAGTTGATGTAATTTACCCTGATTGTACAAGATCGTTTGATAGCATAAACCACCAAGTACTGTTAAACTTAGCCATAATGAGTATCACTAGCTAAGATAAAGATGCTTTAGTATCAAAATAAAAATGCAAAATAAACTTGTTCTATTGAACGATTGAAGTAATACAAAGGGATGTTGTTATCATTATTGTTACGAAAAAAATATCAATTCCATTTATTTTCAGTTTAAATTGACATTCATTTTTAGTTTTATGAAAAAAAACCACCCTAGGTTATATTAACGTGTTATATGTTTATGATATTTCGTTATATTTATGTGTCTGCAACTCCAATATAGGATTTTAAAGTTAAAATAATTTACCTGGCTGTTGTGTTAACATAAAAAAAATGATCACAATTCAATAAAAAAAGGATAGTTTTATTAACAGTATGAAATGACGTAATAAAGGTAATTCCGTCACATAATAGTGTCACGTTTTGCAACTGTTTTCATTTTTTATTTTTGTTTTTTTTCTCTTATTAATTAAAGGCTCTAATCTCAGTGGTAAATAATATTGCATCATATTAATATTACGTTATATTTTAGTAAATTTCAAATTTATTGTTTAGAAAATGTGATTGAAAAATCTTAACACACATACATACATACATACATACATACATATATATATATATATATATATATATATATATATATATATATATATATATATATATATAATACAACAATAACTATTTCATAAATAAAGACATGCAATTTTAGTTTTATATCACTCGGGGCAAATAGTAACCCTAAAATGATGACAAAAATAATTTCATAAAACAGGAAATTAGTTTAATGATTATAGCAATATATATAAAAGGAACCTGTCTAAAAATATCAAATAAAATAATAAATTATCCATACAATAATACATTGATAATATAATACATTGATATTATATAATAATATAATATAATAATTTGTTAAATATTTTTCAGTGAAAATGAATTAATTTCTCATATTCTGTCAGTTAAATTATAGCTGTAAGCAGCAATATACAATAACTATCTTACCCTTGTTTTCAAGAAGTACTAGTTGTATGACATTAAGAGGCTGAGCACATGTATAGTCAGGTCCCACCCACTCACTTACAGTGGTATGGACTCACCTGCCCACCCATACCCGCACAGTGGTCTTGACCCACCCATACACATACAGTGTTATTGATGATGTTATTGACCCATACACAATACCACTGTACGTGTATGGGTGGGCGGGTGGGTCAATACCACTGTACGTGTATGTTTGGGTGGGTGGAACAACAAATCGGCTGATAGATAAAAGACTATTCTAATGGAGCTAACATCTATCATCAAAGTAGTAGTTGAAGATATATTATAACGTTATAATGGAAAATGTAACAATACCATTAATCGGTGTTTCACAAACATATGTCATGTCTAACCTTATGTAAGTGTAATTATTTATTTTTATTTTAGATGTAACCTATATAGTGATAAAACTTTGTAATTTTCTGATGAATATATTGCTAAGCAAATAAATTGTTACTTATTATTATTACTACCCAATACTTATGTTTTATATAAATAATCCTTAGTTCTTAAAATATTTACTAAAATGGGTTACGTGGTTTCCCTTCTGTTATCTATAACTATAGCGTTCTGTAACTATAGCGTGGTGGGGGGTAGTTCAAGTTTACTTTTCTGACAAATAGTTTTACTTATTCTATTATAATTATGGAAGGTTCTGAGTTTGAAAGAGTTACTGTGTTAATGATGAGAGGCTATGGGGACCTTATACAGTGAATTAGCAGACTTATTTAATGAGGAATTTCCAGAGCGAATCAATCTCATTAGGAGGTTTGTGGTGACAAGAATTATTCAACAGTTTAAATGGGGGGGATCAACCCACCCATTCACCCATACACGGTCAGTGGTATTGACCCACCCATCCATCCATACACGAACATTGGTATTGACCCACCCGCCCACCCATACACGTACAGTGGTATTGACCCACCCGCCCACCCATACACGTACAGTGGTATTGATGGTATAGTAAAATAAGTCTTGAGTCAAGTGTTAAGAACTCACTAATTTCAAACACAGTGAGTTCTGTTTTTATCATTACACAAAGTGTAATAATAGAAATTTAATAAAAATAAGGTGAAAATATTTATTGAACACTAAAATATAAATTGGTCGGTAGCGTAGTTGGTTAAATCCAAGCTTCATGTGCTAAAGATTCTCAGTTCGATCCCAATCAGAGAATACATTTTGAGAAGGATCAGCTGATAATCACCTATTCATTTGTCATTGGGCTATTAATTAATGACACTTTCTAAGTAATAGTCGGCCTTAGTTTGTAACAATGACTACATTCGCTCATCTACACTCATCACACTCATTCGAAATCCATATTCGCCCATATCTTGACGATCGGCGTCTTATGAATAAATAAATCAAAATAAATAAATAAATAAATGAATTGCCCGAGTAAATGTTTTAACAATATTTTAAAATTAATAAATAATTGTAATGTTATTTTTTAGTTAAAAATAAAGGGAAACTAATGATTGAAAACTTCCAAATTAATTGCTAGCTCGTGGTTGTTAGCAATCGGCTTAGAATCAACATTGAAATAAACTGCTGGTTCGTAATAATTTGGTTATTAATTAACTTGATATAACCTTTTCAACAATTAAAAACTTGAAACCAAACCACTCATTTCTTACTTCATTAAATCTTTTGCCAGGAGTTAATTACACTTCGTTTAGCCGTAATTAACATGGAGGCCATCCATTGAATACATTTGATATTTGTTTAAAATATAACAATTTTATTTGGGTATAGAAGTCAAGCAAATGTTATCCTTAAAGGGGAGGTATTTATTAAAAATATTAGCGTACTTTAGGATCTTTAGTATAAGAAATATAATTTAAGGTGGGAGGTAAATATTTTTTGGATATTCAATAACACTGACTACATCAAACATATGTTGTATCTTACTTCCATTCTAGCCTATATTTAATGTAATGAATTTCCTGAATTGATATGAGTGCACTTAGCGGTATTTGAGTGAAGCTCTGATGCTCCGTGTTGCCAAGTGGTCATCGTGAAATTTAATGAGAATGCAAATCGTGAAGTCTGAAAATGTCAGGCTCTGACGTGACGTAAGCATAACCTATTAAAGGCCTCATACATACGCATAACGAATAATACGGCAATCGGAAGTAGGACAAGGTACAGGAATTGGGTTCCACAGCTAGGCCATCGATTTATACTACTGTAACTGGATCGCGCACTCTGTTCTGTGGATGTGAGCTGGTTCACCACTCTACCCCCACCACAGTTCAGGATGGGACTCAGTGCTATCTAACTGTCTAGTCTTCAACTATTGAACTGTTTAAATTTTAACTTGAAAGTTGAAAGTAACTTAAATATACCCTAATTTAAATTCTTGATGAAAAAACATTTTGAAGTTAAAAACAACAATCATTTGTAAAAATAAGAGGTAATGATGGTGGCATACTATGCAGCTGCTCAGGGTTCCATTCCCAATGTGGCCATAACAGAATTTACCCATGTGTATTATTACGTGTTATTATTCAATTATTACTTTGGTCGATGGTTCAACGAGCCAACAAAAGAAAAATGGCCTCGTCTGACCAGCGAAGGGAACTATTTCTTATTTGGGAGTTTCTCCCAACTAAAAGCCATACTAATAGTATTAATTGAAAAATTAAATAAATGCGATTCACAAACTCGAAGTTATTTAGTTTAAACACTTTTCACGACATATATATTTGTATTAGTAAATATTTAAAAATTAATATTAGTGTGAGTCATAAGCAAATGATTGAGGAAACAATTGTGCATTGGAGAATAATTAGCTCTTGATCCTATAGGCAAAAAAACAGTTTTTGCTAATACAACTACTGTTGATCCATAAACAATTGATTACACAGGCCCACCCAAAAAAAAGGGACCTACAGTATATATCGTACTGATTTTTACAACGTAAAACTTTCTTAAACTGTTTCATAAAATAAAATTTGTTAGCCTTGTGATATAAATTTATTTTTACATATAAATAAATATTAAATATATCAATTATACTACAATTAACAGGTTGTAAGTGTAGTATTGTAGCATTTTTTGCACAATTAATTACTGTCATAGTTCAGTATTTTGTGGAAATCTGGGAAACTGATCTGTTTAGGACTGCTGTTAACTATATAATTAAATAATATAATTTACTATGTTTTCACTAAAAGAATATTATTTCATTCCTTCCTAATGAGCTATTAGTCATTTCAGAACTTGCATGATTAGAAACCAAAATATGTGGATAAAGTTTTTCACATTTTTGGAAATGCTATTAACTCTAGAAGCTTCTGGTAACGCACAAAACAAAATATCACTTTATTAACTAAAAATACTGAAAATACGTGCTTTGCAAGTGACAATCATATTATAAAATAGTAAAATGTACCTTCTGATTAAGTTTATACACAACCAGTTATTTACTCGAGCTTTGCTATGGGATAATCATATTTAAACAGTAATATTTAAAATATAAACATTTTATTTGATATGGAAATCAATCAAATGTTTTACTTAAAGTATTGGTTTTTATGTATTAAAACTATTACTTTCAATTTACAACCTAACAAATTCCATCAAGTATACACAGTAGAAAAAGTAATATTTAAACTTTGTTAAAATAAAATTAAATTAGGGGCCCCCCAACATTCATCACATGCCAATTCTCGTCAATTTGACATTTAAATTAAACAGAACACTTTAAGTAAGCAATGCTTACGCCAGCATATACACCATAAACAGCTGTTATATGTGTTAGTGAGAAATTAGTAATGTTGGTGGTATGTGAATCGTAATTTATACACTAAAAAATAAAATGTGATAACTATTTACTATTCATTTAGATCCTAACTATTTTAACAGTTAATTAATTAAAATGTAAGCACATTACGTAGTTTTGTTTTATTATAAAAAAAAATTAAAATACTAAGACATTTAAGAATAACTTTTTAATCGTTTTTCATCTTTTCAACTATTACATAACCATTTTATTATTTGAATCTGCAGGACGATGTCTAAGTACTGAAAATGTGTTGGAAATTAAAACATTATTTCTGTATAAAATAATACGGTAATGAGCATAATTCAATAACTGTATGATAATTAGTTCATGTGAAATTATTTTCATTATTAAATAAATTGTTAGTTCAAATTTCAAAATGTTGGCAAATGAGATTCTTTCTCAATTACACCATAAAAATAAATAACACTAGATAAGATACCATTAAATCATACGCACTACATTAAATATTTTAAAAAATTAACATTATATATGTGCCTACGAACATAATCCCGGAAAAATGATTTATAATTCTGTTTGTGCCATTTTTAAATCAACAGAATGCCTCACCCATTTTCAAATCAACTTATGATCTCAATAAAATTGATGGAGATGTACTACTAATAGTTTTAAGAATGTTTTGATTGAATCCACATGAATCAGAATAGTTCCTCATCTCACTATAACCACACAAAACGAAGGTATATTCGTTAGATATTTCGTGGACCAATCGGTTACCAATCAGTTCACAAAACTATAACGAATAGTGAATGGAAGTCTGTATGAATGATATGCAAGACAGTGCCGCACGGTGCTGTGAATACTGAACTGTGGTGGGGGAGCCTTCTCCTTACCCCTGAGACCGTCTGCGCTACGTAATGCCCGCTCCGTGAGCGATCTAGTTATAGTAGTATGCATCGATGAGCTAGGCTCACAGAAGACTCACAAATTTCTGAATAAGTGGCGTGAACCAGAAAATTACATATTTCCTGTCTTGGCCCACCTCATCTTTATTTAAAAAATTCAATCACTATTGTATATAGGCATGCAGGCCTATCCGTGATTTTTATTCAACTAGTGAAGCTATGCTATTTAGCTCTTATAAGGAATGTTAAACCTTGGAAATAGCACTCTACAGTCCGGAGCTCTGCCTTATACCGGTCAACATCACCGACAATAGTCTCAATGAAATTTCAAATAAACAATTGGACAAAAATTTGTTAATGAGGAACATTTATTAACTAATTTATCATACTAAATTACACTCCAATTTCTCCAAACTATTCACTCTGAAACTCACGTTGTTTTGATGAAGACATAAAAAAGAAGAAAATAAAAACATCAACTTATAATCACTATACTGTATCCATCTCAATACCACATATATTGTGTATGTGGTTGGGAGTGTCCCACCGTAACATAGAGTAAGGTAATATACACTTACTAGTAATATGAAACTCCTAATTAATTTATCTTATAATTAATTAAGGTTTGTTTAAGAACAGAAATGTTTAACGTTCCCTCAGCTGTGTATCATGCGTTCCTCAAGATTACATTTGTAGCTTTGTGGTGTCTTCCCAACATATTCTAATTATTTTTTGATTGTTGACACTTCAATGGAGGAAAATATTGCTTGCATCTTGTAACGAGACAATGATAACATTCCAAATTGTTATGTTATTATCATTCAGATTTCAGATACAGACATAGCTAGTGCGTATTTCAGATACAGACACAGCACGTGCGTATTTCAGATACAGAAACAGCTCGTGCGTATTTCAGATACAGACACAGCTCGTGCGTATTTCAGATACAGACACAGCTCGTGCGTATTTCAGATACAGACACAGCTCGTGCGTATTTCAGATACAGACACAGCTCGTGCGTATTTAAGATACAGACACAGCTCGTGCGTATTTCAGATACAGACACAGCTCGTGCGTATTTCAGATACAGACACAGCTCGTGCGTATTTCAGATACAGACACAGCTCGTGTGTATTTCAGATACAGACACAGCTCGTGCGTATTTCAGATACAGACACAGCTCGTGCGTATTTAAGATACAGACACAGCTCGTGCGTATTTCAGATACAGACACAGCTCGTGCGTATTTCAGATACAGACACAACTCGTGCGTATTTCAGATACATACACAACTCGTGCGTATTTCAGATACAGACACAGCTCGTGCGTATATCAGATACAGACACAGCTCGTGCGTATTTCAGATACAGACACAGCTCGTGCGTATTTCAGATACAGACACAGCTCGTGCGTATTTCAGATACAGACACAGCTCGTGCGTATTTCAGATACAGACACAGCTCGTGCGTATTTCAGATACAGACACAGCTCGTGCGTATTTAAGATACAGACACAGCTCGTGCGTATTTCAGATACATACATAGCTCGTGCGTATTTCAGATACATACACAGCTCGTGCGTATTTCAGATACAGACACAGCTCGTGCGTATTTCAGATACAGACACAGCTCGTGCGTATTTCAGATACAGACACAGCTCGTGTGTATTTCAGATACATACACAGCTCGTGCGTATTTTAAGGTAAATATGAACGATTATTTGAGTGTATGATGAGTAGGGATGACCTGTGTAGTGTTATTATTGAGTTCTGTTTGTTTTCATGTTTGTTGAAATGTTGATTTCATTTGTTTTTGTTTATTTTTTGAATTGTTCATAGTCTATATAGTATTTAATATTGTTTATTTGTTGCCGATTCATAATATATTTGTTTTAAATAGTTATATATATTATTTATTTCCATTGTGTTTATAGCTGTTAGATTTTATTTGTTGTTATTTGTATCGTTATTTCTTTGGATTATACATATGTTACATGCACATCGTTGATTTCATTTGTTTTTGTTTATTTGTTGAATTGTTCATAGTCTATATAGTATTTAATATTGTTTATTTATTGCCGATTTATAGTATATTTGTTTTATATAGTTATGTATATTATTTATTTGTTTATTTCCATTGTGTTAATATTTAATGCTTTGAGGCTCATGTGTAGTTAGGACTACCAGTCGTGACCCAGGAGGAAGTTTTAAACAATCAAACAATTGATTGATATAATCTCCAAAATAAAATAAACATTAGGAATACTGATATAAAAAAGTTACATTTTTGAAATAATATTTGTTTTTATAATGAATATCAAATGTTATTTGGTTTCCTTTAACTATGTTTCCTTGGTACTTGTTGATTTGCTTATTTTTATTTTTTTGTTTGTTTGTAACTTACTTTAAGATTACCCATTTACTAAAGATATTTCATTATCATAAAATTAGTTGATCTCTCAAATAGCTACATGCTAGAGAGATTAAAAAATATACTGCACTGTAATATTAATTTAAGAAATAATAAATGATTTTAAATTGAATTTAGCTCACAAAAAACAATTTATTATTTATCAATCGTCCAACAGCCAGGGCAACTAGCGTATCCTCAGCTTTACGTGGAATCCAAACCACATAGAATTGGTCTGATTTTCACCTGTTTGACAAGCTTAATATTAAGTTGTTATCTTCTCTATACAACATCCGAACGTTGACTACCACCCAACAAGGACACCACTTACCTCTCTAGTAATGTCCACATTAATGACAACCACTGAGTTGGACGCCATATTGTAATTAAGAGAACCGAGCATAGAACATATCGCCTACAATCTCCACAGCACTTTGTAACCTAGTAGCTGGGTTACAATACTGGGTAACCAATGTCAACTACGTAATTGTTATACCAATTATTTTAGTACCTTTAATCAATAGTAATACGATATGTTAAGTTTGTTTCATTGAATTATTTAAAAAATGTTTTAGATATATTTTAAGAAAAATAATAATCTTAATTTATTTAATAATAGGCCAACAATGTTATATTTTAATGGACTTGGTAAAAAATGATTTCACTGGTTCAGTTGCATTTTAGTTTTTACTTTTCATAAATTATAGCAACTTATATATATTACTGAAAGTTTATCATAAGCTGGAGTGTATTCCTTTTATTGTTATATTTTTAGAGTTGGACGAGAACAACTTCTTACTTACTTTCAACTTCTAAAAATAATGTTCATTTACTGCGCCCAGTAAATGCTTGGAAACAATTGGACTATTATTTCTTGTATGGATTTTAATTAATTATTTTCATGGAACTATACTATTCTAAATGAGTATGGTTATTTTGAATATTGAAATATTCAATTTACACTAGGATTACCTTTTTAAGAGTTACGTAACACAGTTAGAAAAAACTAAAATAAGCAAGGAGAAACTATGGGAAATAGGAGAGCAATTTCAATGAAGTCCTGTAACGTATTTGGAGTTTTGTCAAAACTAGCTTTCGATATATCAAAAAGTATTTCAAGTTTTAGGGGAACCTAAGATCAAATAATACTTACAAAATGTAAATTTTAAAAATATTTTTAACTAGAAAAAAGAATCTAGATGACCTCTCAAATAACCATAGTTGCATATAACAGCAATGGTATATTTTCCAAAAATAACATGAGTATAAATAGTAAATTGAATCATAAATCCGCGAGGGATTTACTATATTTAAAATCTATACGTCTATGGTTAGTTATGGTTGGTCAAGTCAGGTTGTTATATTAGGTTTTTCTCATCCTATAAGACCCCCCTCCCCCCAACACATACATTGGTAATGACCCACCTACATCTACAACGGTATAGACACATCCACCAACTTATACACGTTCCAGTAAAAAAGTCAATGAAAGTCAGTTTTTGACGTAGAAATTAAACTACAAAACGTGCTGGTTTATTATTTTTTTTAAATAATTAGAGTTTAGTATTACATAGAGCAATATAAATTCTATATTACTAATATCCATATTATATTATCCAGAAGTGTTGTCTTTGAATGAAAGAGTGAATCGAAACAATCCATTCCGTATTGGTTTGGAAATAGCTGTGAAGCATCTCTTTTTCTTTTCTCTCGGAAATGTTCCACTCGACGAGATTGGCGATGAATGGGGCTTTAACTTGTATTGGACGTGAGAAAAACCACGGCCCTAAAAATACAACCCCCACCTTCCCTACTGTGCTTTTCACTTATCATTGCTTCACTTCGGTAGGCCAACATAATCTTTAAGTTTTAATAGCTGCTATAGAAGTTTTACTAGACTACAAATGCATTAAAAATATATAATTGTTTGTTAATTTGTCCATATAAACCTATATGCACTAAATATATGTGTATATTGGTTGTTATTTTTGTCGATACCATGATTTTTAGATTGCTATTGTTATTGTTACATTGCTACTCATTTATTTATTTATATATTACATGTTATAGATGTAATGGTTATATTGATATGTTATGTTTTTATTATTTTCATTATTTATCCAGTGTAATTTATAAAATTGTTTAATTTTGTTATATTTGCTTATGTTATCTAGTTTCTAGTCAATGTGATGATCTGAACTGTCTTATTTGGAATTGTTATTATTATGATTATTGTATTTATATACATGATTCATTATCATTTAAGCTGCGTTTTCTTCCAACTTCAGTTAATTGCGCAGCTTGTTACGTGATTAACTAAAATATGGAACGTAGTTACAAACAGTAAAAAAGAACACAGCGTGGTTAAAAAAAACACAAAAGTGTTTTCCTAGAAATCCGCCACTGCGTCACGTGACTAGCCAATTCGCAGTTCCTATAGTAGTCCTATGCTATAGATCGAAAAGAAAAGTGTCTTGCTTTTATGTTGTTGGTTGAAGAAGAAGTATGAACGAAGATGTCGACATTGCCATAGGTCTGTCCGAGAGTCGAAATTCATGTAGTGAATTGTTTAGAACGACAAGTCTCGAGGGTGCTTTCAAAATACTTATTAATAGGCATCTAATAGACAATGAAGTCAAATTTAATCAATACTTTAGATTAACTAAAGATCAGTGTTCCTATCTTTTTGAATTAGTGAGTGATGATATAACTTTAAAGCCTTACTTTACTTACTGTTCATTTTTTGCCCAATACCACTCCAAATTTTATAAGTTATCTTTAAATTCAGTACGACTCAATTTCCGAAGGACTTCGAATCCGGAAACATATTAAATCAATAAACTTTTGTCATCGTCAGAAAACTTGTTATCTATTATAATATCAGCTGTAAACTTCTCCATAGTTACTGACTGCTCTCGAGGCAGTGCTTCCAACTATGCTGCGCGCTGCATGGTGCGTGGTTAACAATTAGCTCCGCGTTCCGCGCTGCTAGAGAAACGGTCTAATTTGACTACATGGAATCGGTGGTTTTGCCAACCGCGAAGCACGAAGCACGCGGAGCAACAAGCCGAATCACGTCGCTAGGAAAACGCAGCCTTAATATGACTATAGTAGTATTTAATTAGTTTATATTAAATATAGATTCGATTATATTAAACCTCAAGCCATATATTATATATCATATTGTTCTATTGGTGTAGTCATTTATAAATAAATAGATATATCAACAGAACTGAATTTTATTGCACAGTCGATAAATTGATAAACTTATTTATTTCTTATTCAGCGATCAAGTACAAAGCCAAATGTCAACTGTACGAAGTCAAGTGCAGCTGAAAGTTTGTTTTACTATCAATTTAATAGTTTCACTCGTCGTCAGTCCAGAGTGGTGAAGTGCCCATGGTTTCTGGTTTGGGGGGGGGGATTCTCTATTATAGTTGCATATTGTAGTTATATGTGCAGCTTTTATTACAGTACAAAAATTGTTTTGAAAATTTTAATTACAATTGAATTAACGAAAAATAAGTTTCTAGAGTTGCAGTAACCGTGAGTTTTATTTACAGTAATATTGTATTTGGCATTTTTCCTATTATTTAAAGTAATTTTGACTTTTGGGAGAAGTTTTTCTGCTTGAGCACAGTTAGAAAATTAGAAGCCGAAAGTTGTATTGCAAAACAGCTTTATTGTATAAAACGTTATAGGTGGATAAAGAAAAAAAATAACATACTACCATTTCTTACAACTATATTTTAAACATGAATTCAAGCACACAAAAATGACCAAGTGATTTTCTTGATGACAAAGTGCATCTATACTTTTTTGCTACCGATTGAATATTTCATTTTCAATGAATTTTCAATAAATTAAATATTGAATATATGAAGCTAATTTAAATATATTTTGATGAGGCATAATGTTTTACGTGTCTTAGTTTTTAATTAATTGTAATCATTGTAGACAAATATGTTTAGTGCCAAGTCTACTAAGATGAGAAATTTCCTTATTATTAGTACGATCTTTCACTAATTTTGAAACTATACTTTAACATAATCATACTTGCAATGAGCTATATTTTTTTACTATCCTGTACATATTCGGAAATATATGTAAGTTTTAGTTATAAGAAGAAGTTTAAATACTGTTTATGAGGCTTAAAAACTAAGCTCATACTTAGATCCACATCTAGGTGTTATTATTATTGGCACCTCTACGTGACAAACAATATTTTATTCTATCAATATCAATACTTATCTTTTATAACTTGTAAAATGTTTAGTAACGTACATTCACTGTTATAAGACACCTTGCTGTAGTTTGTCTTGGACGTGTAGATAACATCGTTCTCTTAATCCTATGTACAGTTAACTAAAAATACCGTCACTGCATTATTTTCTTGTAAAGGAAACCGCACTGGTGTTAGAAGCTGTACTTTATTTAATGTTATGTTCCGACTGGACTTGAGCGCGTTAATGACAAATGAGTGAAGCGGTACTCTCATAGGTGTTGCCAATGGCATACGACAAACATAATAACTTGTTGAGGTTCAATTCCACTTGAGGATGTATTTAATAATATTTGGTCCAATTATTAATACAATGGAAGAATATGTAATATAATTCAATAATAACATTATTAAAATAGGAAACAAATTGTAATATTTCCTGTAGGGGCATTTGAATGTAGCTCTTAGGCACAGAGTTGCCAAGTGTATTGCGTTTGATGTATAACTGACAATAATGACTTTTTGGAGCATAAATCTACTTTAAGATTAATTTTTTTGTTCAAATGATAATACAATAGTTCAATATAAGTGCCACAAGAACAATCTATAATTTTAGGAAACAAAAAAGTAAGAGGAAATGTAACCAATAAAAAAAGTCCACGATCATAATGTCTTTCCACACTCACATTCACAATATAAAACAAGTAGGTTATAAAACAGGAATATTTTAAAAACTGAAACGTGGCAATATTGCAAAACGTAAAGGTGTTGGTATGGTTGCAGTTGGCTTATATCGTCACGCCATTAGTCCGAGCTTTCTAAAGTTTCTCAAAGTTCCAGAATGCAGGGTAGGAATTTACGATGGGTGCTCTAAAGTCAAGTCGGGCCATTTATTAAATCAATTATAATTTAGTAGTGGATTATGAATAGCAAACCATTTTTCTACCATTAATGCTAGTACATGAATTTAAACCCTAATTTAATAAACTGAAATAATAAATGTATGAATAAAATTCCTGTAAAAACGCGTTGTAGTGATAAATATTAAGGACAAAATAAAAATGTCAACCAGATTCAATAGATCTATAAATGTACGCCGATTGTCACAAATTACTTTAGATTGAATAATTACTATCCCAAGTATGGTAGAACGAATTTTAAAGAAAGTGTACAACGTTTCTGGAAGATGAACTTTCTCATACAACTTTCTAGTGTTCCAGATAAAATCAATCTATAATCTAATCGACTCCAACTTAACAAATGAAAAATGCATGGATAAAATTTTTAAAGATAACTAATTTGTTATACATCTTTTTATTTGACAACTTGCCTTTATTTCATAATATGTTGAAATAAATTATCATATCAGTATAACTCTTTAGAATAAAAATGTATTAATTATTTAAGGGATAATTAAATTTACTGGTTAATTATAACAAGCCTAAGTTACTCTAAGCTGCACATTATATTTCAGAACTGTAACTTTCTGTATAATCTTTTTATTTTCAAATACGCACAAATGTTTGTTACAATCATTAAATAAATGGTATAAGCCAGGTAACTGGTACAAACGTTCTCTCTTTCCCTTTATTATTTCAGATTGTTTAAAAAATGAAAATTAAAGGATGTAAAAACACGCCCAAATAAAAACAAAGGTTCAGTTAATTACATTTATAATTAATTTACAAATGAAACACTTATTTAAAATAATCATCAAAAACAGCGGTTCAATTAATCACTTAGCCAGATTTTACGTAAACAACCTTCAACAACTGGAACTGTGGCGTGTGGCCTTCGGTCTCCAGCCCCAGCTTAGTTGGGTGGAAAGTAAAATATTTTAAATTGAAAATATTTACTGAAAATTCAATCAAAATTGTAAGAATAAAGCTTGAAAATTTTGAATTTTAACTATTGTTGTCCATACAGAAAATATGTTATAACTCAAAAACTAGTCAAGTTAGAGCCATGCGGTGTTTACTAAAATATTTTGAATTGTAATTCACACCTTTCCTTAAAATGTTCTAAAAATCGTTAGAGCTGTTTTTGAGAAAGTTCCATTTTTCTATATTATTTGCCTTTGAAAATCAGAAAAACTTAAAATTCAAAAAAGGAGAAAAAAGTTTTGGAGATATTGGCTAAATACACTTACAGAACAAGTTTCATAAAATTGATCCATTTGTTTGGTCTCCAGCAAACTGCACATACACACAGACAGACCCACGGACGGAAAAACACAAAAATATTTTGTTCTAAAAAAATAATACTTGTTGGATTCAGGGGGCTCTAAAATGGATTTTTAGACCAACTTATAAAAAACAATTTTTTTGGACGACCACAATACTTTCTCTATGGTAACGCATATGGGAGAAAGTAAAAACACTTACAGTATGAGTAAAAAGAGAAAAAATACAGTAATTATTTCTATCAAAGTAAAGTTAAACCAGTGTTTTGATAGTGCTCTGTGGTTATCTCTGTAACCAGAAGTCCAACCGGAGTGCGAGTTGGCTTCCCTCTCACATTCCAAGTCATTACTTCTGCTTTGAATAAACACGGACAGAATACTAATGGGGCATACTTTTGATACTGAATGTTAATAATACGTAGAGTGTCATTACCCGACAATATCGTCTTAAAAAGGATACTGTAATAAAAAATTGCTGAAAATAAGGATCTTTTCCATTTATTCACTACTACTACTCATTTTTTCTGTCCGTTATTCATTACTACTTGGTGAATATTCTATTGTTTTAAAAACTGTTCCCCAATCATTTTTAGTCCACTGATGTATTCCTTATCCGCTAGGAATCCGATATCTCTGGCCTTATCTTATCCCTTACCAAGAACTTACCCACTAATTCTTCCGCGTACAACGGTGAGTCAATCATTGGATTTACTAGTGTTTGATAAACGTTTGTAGCCACCTAACCAACCTAACCTAACCTGGTCTAACCTAACCGTAATTGCGGTAAAAAAAGTAGAGGTAGTAAAGTAACTGAAAAAGTAGTGGTAGTGAATTAACGGAAAAGATCCAAAAATAATATTATGTATTAATTATTGTTTCGTAATGAGGAAAACTGTACCTGATGATGTTTGTAACTAATGATGTTTGTACCTGTTTATGTTTGTACCTGATGATGTTTGTACATGATGATGTTTGTACCTGATTATGTTTGTACCTGATGATGTCTGTACCTGATGATGTCTGTACCTGATGATGTTTGTACCTGATGATGTCTGTACCTGATGATGTTTGTACCTGATGATGTTTGTACCTGATGATGTTTGTACCTGACGATGTTTTACCAAAGGGTGCACTGTTTTGACCTTAGGTTGAGTGGGTACTGTACCGTGTGAGCAGAAAACATCATTGGTTGGACATATCTTGTAGTGAGGGGGAGTAGCGATCTAGTAACTCGTGCACCCATACTTACATAGTAGTGATAAACCACCTACCATAAACCTACAGTGGTGATGGCCCGTACACTCAGCCGTACATGTACGATAACGATGACCCACTGCCCACCCATACTTCCATAGTAGTAATAATCCACCCACCTATAAACCTACTATGATGATGGACCTCACATCAGCCGTACACGTACGATAGCGATGACCCACTGCCCACCCATAATTACATAGTAGTGATAACCCATCTACCATAAACCTACAATGGTGATGGCCCTTACACCCAGCCATACATGTACGATGGTGATGAACCACACTGCCCACCCATACTTACATAGTAGTGATAACCCACCCACCTATAAACCTACAATCATGATGGCCCTCACAATCAGCCGTACATGTACGATAGTGATGACCCATTGCTCACTCTGTAACAGGTCCACCAAATTGATAAATAAATTAATTAATTCAAATAAATAATAAATTATTGTATTAAAGAAAAGGATATATTTAATTGGAATAAATAACGAAGGTTCAAATTATGTTAGAGAATTGTTGCAAGCCAGATAGGAGAGGAACAGAAATATCTGTCCCAAACAAAATACAACACTTCCTTTGTTACCAAGCCAGACATGGGTGGACTTTTTCCAAGAAATTATCAGGAAACAGATGGGGACAGGTCTGAGTGTCGCCAGTCGAAATGATAACCGTAAGAGGAAGGGATAGCTAGTCCCAAAATCTCTCGGCAGAGGCAGCACCTTATGGAGACAAATCATTTGAAATAACGTTAAATTGAAAAACCCAAGGAGCAAGGAGACACGCGATTGGCTGGCTGGAAAGTACAAGGAGCAAGGGGGTACGGGATAGGCTAACCAAAAATAGAGAGGGAGAGGACCACGAGGTCGACGGAGGGAAGTGAGGCGTTCGACTCTTTCACTTTCTTTGAAGTCTTAACAAGTGCAACAAGGTTGAGGTCCTCAGGACACCAAATTGTCCATAAATTATAAATAAAGTTACATAAACTCATTGTTATATGTAATACAAATTACAGATTTGTTTTTAAATTACTTGTGTGCAGTTTAGAGTCAGTGCATATATATGTATCAGATTATATGTCTTCAGTAGATTCGACTTCAAGAATGCTAATCCCTCAGATAAGTTAAATTTTAAGTATTTTGTAAAGAACGATTAATAATGTTTTTTTTAGTAATTTGATCAAAGTCCAAATTTTATATTAAAATAACATTGTCAGAAAACAAAGTAGAGTAAATTTTAAAATCAAATGTGAATAAATTGATGTTATAAAGTAAAGCTTGATTTGTTGTATTATACAGTTCCACCGAATTACCCATTAAAGACCCTGAGATTAAATTAAGAATAATGCTCTCAATTAATTTAATTGTTATGAATTAAATTAAAGAATTTGATATAAAAAAAATATTTAAATTGAATAATTAATCAAGTATTCAAATTAATGTAACGACCTCTTAAAGGCAGAACGTTACAACTCATACTTACATAGTAGTGATAACCCCCTCCCCGCCCACCTACCATAAATATACAATGATGATGGCCCTCACAATCACCCGTACACGTACGATAGCGATGACCCACTGCCCACCCATACTTACATAGTAGTGATAACCCACCCACCTTCCATAAACCTACAATGGTGATGGCCCTCACGCTCACACGTATGATGGTAATCACCCACTCTCCCACCTCTACCGTTCTGTGGTAATGAGGGTAAAGTATTAACGAGGTTCGTAAATCTTGAACTAAAATAATCGTAAAAATAAATAAATACTGTTACTTATACAAACTGATTATTATATGTTATTGAACGAATTTTCAGAATTTATTGAAGCATTTAAATAAAATTACACTAAACCAAAATATGAGTCTATAAGAAGTATGTTTCTTGTAAGATTATATTTCATAATTAATTGTTGTACGTATTGTAATAAAAATCAGTTTTGATAGCTTAACGTTCATAGTTTTACTTCATACCCGGAAGGTAAGTTAATCATACTATAATTAATTGACCTCTGTATTCTCTACTATCATCCCCTAGGTATCAGTGTTTATATAGATCGTCAAGTTTGTGAGTTATCTTGCGTGTTTTGGTAGAAGTTTCAAAACTATACCTAAAATCCACCAACTCTCAACTGATTACGCAAACTTTCACTAAAGTTTTCCATGAAACATTTTAGATAGCAAGCACGCATCCTTTCCTTAAGGTTGGTTCGGTTACATCTTTCACTACTGAAGTAATTGTGATAAGAAAGTTTAGTTCCGAACCAAGGATTTAGATTGTGTAGTTTTTTCACTATAATCAGAATCCAAAAATTTTATTTGAACCTCATATTGTTTTTTGAGTTTTTTATTAAATAATTGCTAAATAACTTTTTATGTGCCAGAGAGACGTTTTTTTTCTAAAACATGAATTTATAAATGTTTATACTGTACGAATATTTATTATTTACCAATGTATTATGTGACTTTATTGGTAATATTAGTGAATTACAAATGGATTCAAATATTTTCAGCACCTTTTTTAGTACATTTATTTTTATCAAGAATAACAAATGTCATCATGTAAAACTATAAACTAAAAAAACAAATAAATAAAAATTACGAAAAGAAAAAATAGTAAGTTATAAAGAAATGTATACTCAAAGTTTCAATTAATAATCCATTGATTGGGAAGTTAAACTGACTGTGTGCAGTACGCACAAAAACAATTCAAATATCACAGGCTGACTTCAATAAAAACTTCTCACGTTCAAGTGCTTTCAAACCCTTTATTGAAGACCTATTCAGTTTCAAATACTTTTCTTTAGTACCAACTCAAGTTACTACAGTCAATAATCACATAGGTGTCTTCAGTTCATGCACTAATAGTACTCATACGTCCTTTTTATCGATAATTACAGATTGATCCGATATGTGCATTGCTCGATAATCCAGCGATCGTTCTTCTTATTACCAACATGGCGTCCACTCATTGGTTACTATCGGCGTGGACACTACGCGATTAGTTCATGTTGGGTGGTAGTCATTGTCCGGGTGTTGTCATTAGGGAATAAATTGAGTATAATTCTCGTCAATTATCTGAAAATCAGACCAATACTACGTGGATCGGATTCCACGTTAATTGTTAGATCCCTTAGATGCCCTGGATATTGAGTTGTTAAAAAATGGCCATTTATGAGAACGATTCGAACTCAGTTAATAAACAGAATACACAAGTCATTCATACTTATCCTATTTAAGTTGTAATTCATCTTTGACCTTAAATACGCAAAAGTTTGTATGTTTTTCAAATTTTAATATGCTTTATAGGGAAAGTGTATTTAGTGCCCCTGAGACAGATCTGTCCGAACTGTTTTAGTTTATAAAAAAAAAAAAAATAAATAAATAAATAAATAATTAAATTTGAACAATATTTATTGGTACATAAAAAACAAAGCCGTTTAGAAAAACTTTCACAGTTTGTTTCAAGTTGTATTAAAACTCAATACAACTGTACGTGTCAGGGAGGGTGGGTGGGTCAATACAACTGTACGTGTCAGGGAAGGTGGGTGGGTCAATTAACTGTATCCTATTTTTAAAAAAGTCAATTTTTAAAGTGAAAATTCATAAATAAAGCTGTAATCTTTATTTTAATTAAATATTGACCTTACGTAGGGTAAAAAGCAGTATGGTAGCAGGTGTAGAAGAGTTTTAAATTTTGGAAGTATATATGTTTAATATATTCTTAAACTCTGTCACTAAGAATGATTATTTTCAAGTCAGTAAAAATCTCTAAATCTATTGCATATTATAATTAAATACATATAAATATACTTTACGAATAAACTTTAATACGATATAGACATATCTACACTCATCAATACAAAAATAGGAAAATAATTATACAAGAATAAAGAAAAATTCTTATTGTAATACCACGATCAAGTACTCTAAACTTCACATTAACACAATAAAGAAAGTTAACAAGTATATATGTAGAACAACTTACGCTATTCCATTTACAGCACAATTAATCAGTGTAACATGTATTTTTTCTAAGAATTCTATAGCCTATATTTTTCTATCATAAAATATATACTGTACTTTTATGATTTAATGCAATGCATTTTTCTATATGTTTAGTTCATTTTAAACTTTTATTTTAGTGTTTATTTAAGTAAAACCTTTTATATAAATGCAACTAAATAATTATAAAAATAAACGTATTTTCAGATCGAATCATGGTGGTGATTTTAATTGTTTTAATAAATTGAAGATTATTTTATTATAAATAACCAACAATTTATTGTTGACCTTAATTTTCAAATTATTTACATGTTACATACAATCATCCATTTAGTTGCTATATCCTACTATAGTAATATTTAATTTATAACACATTTTAAAATAAGTCACATTAATTAAATTAAGCCAGTTGTCTTGTTTACAAAATTTTATTGGATTTGGGCTTGATGGCGTTAAAGTGGTTGTGTTGAAGAAGAGGTTTGTTTCATTTAAAAAAGTATATATTAGATTACAAACCATAAACATTTTTCGGTCATCTGGGCAGGATCCAATCTCGAAAATGTAAACAAAACAACTGTCTTAATTCAATTGGATTTATTTAAAAAAAAATTATAAATTAAATATAATTATAGTTGGTTATAGCAACTAAATGAATGATTCTGTGTAACAAATACGTATAATTTATTTGGGTAAGAACCAGAAAAGAAAGGACAATCAGCATATAAAGTTCCCCTAAAATAAAACTGTTTAGTTCAATAGTAACATACGTGGTGAGAAGAATATTAAGTTAAGTACATCCCAGAGCACTTGAAATTCAAGCAGGTGTGTAATATATGCAAACTAGATTGATACAATAGGTGGTATTGGAAACATCTGATGTTGGCAAACCGATGCACGTCGCCAATGTAGAGATGTAGCTGGTGCCGACATTGTAGCAATATTGTATGCAAAACGTGCACTGGCAGCATGTGATTGCAATCCGAGCACGGTTTGTGCTTGAGTTACTTGTTTTATAGTTTGGAAATGCACTGTTATAAAAATGTACAACTATTAAATTCTTCAACAATCTATATAAATTGTATATTAAATATACACGTATAAATGAATGTTTAAAAAATATATAAATGAAATCTACAGCAAAAACATGGGAGTGCTAAGGGATTAAGTAAAACGCGTACGGCCCGTGTTCGGTTCCCAATAAAACCACTAACAGTTTTTGCCCTGCCGCTCCCGTGGTTCGGAAGCCACGTTAGACCCCATTTTAAGTTATGAGAGGGCTTCACCTGGTAAACGTAAGACGATCTTTTACTTTAATTTTTAAATATATTTGTTTGACCTCAACAATCCATATCAATGGTGCTGTTCGGTAATGGGAAAATAATTAAAATACTTACTATTCGGAAGGACCTTGAAGTAAAGAAATAAGTTCACTCACCATGTATTTCCTTAATTTGTTTAATAAATGTAGCTCACGTCTTTCCGGCATTCTAACCTTTAGTAATCACGTTTTAGGACATGCAAAACCTGACTTACGTGAAGGATTATAATGTGCTATTTTGGTTTTTATAAAGTTTCTGTTTAAAGCTAATTTTATTAAGACTAAACTGCTAAGTTCAAAATTGTTTACATGATAACAATTATTTATTTTAATAATACACTTTAAATATATGTATAATTTACTATTACATTAATCATTACTATTAATCTATTTTATTAGCATACTGAAAAATAAAAAGTATTAGCGTACAGCATTTTAGAAATAGTCAAGTAGGAAGATAACCTTGAGACTCTTTTTTAGGATTTTTATGTTAAACCACTGCTGTATAACATGAATATTACTTAAAAATGCAAATTTATTGCTCACTGATTTGACCTAAGACCAAAATCCTTCCACTAAAAAGGTGTTAAGTTGAAATGCTTCTTAAAATGTCAAATTTACCAATTTTATTTGCGTTCACAAAAATTAAGCAAAATGTGCTTTAATTTTATGTTTTGTATAACTACTATATAGTAGCAAATATATATTTTGTAATATTTTGATGAACTTTAAAAAGAAATTTGTATTATGTATATTATAGCTTGTATGATAAATAAACGGAAAAACGTAGTTTTTCTTTTAGTCGAGATTCACTGTTTATATTTATTTTTCAATCCTATTTCATATGGAAATACTTTTTTAAATAGTCAATAAAAGTCTTATTGCTCATAAATTAAATAACTAAATGAATGGGATGTAATATCAATTTAAAAATATTAATATCCACAAAAATATTAAAATACAAAGAAATGCAACATAACATAAGGGACAGTTATTTGTCTCTTGATAAACACAAGACAGTGTACATTTCTTACTAAATACAGTTTGTAAATAAAAATATTTACTAAAAGAAAGTAATTAAGTATTTTAAACACTTAAAATAACATTGTGTTATACAAATAGTTTATCAATGTTATAATCAATTTATAATTTTTTTAGTCAATTCTATCAAACGCCATCGTTATCAATGCATCACATTTACAGCTCCACTGTTAGAATCAAATATAATGTTATATAGTTTTATCACTGGCTTGTAACAACAACAATTACAAGGCTTTCAAATGAGATGTCTATTATGTCGGCACTAGTGGCGCAGTGCTGTAACCCAGCTACTTCGGGGACAAAGTGTTATGTAGATTGTAGGTGATAGGTTAAATATTCGGTCCACTTAATACCACATGGCGTCCGCTAAATGGTTGCCATCGACGTGAACACAACTAGATCAGTCAGGGGTTAAGGGTGGTAGTCAGGGTCTGGATATTCAGTAGGAAAGAGAGCATAAGTATCAGGCTTGTCAACCAGCTAAAAATCAGACCAATACTACGTGGTTTGGACTCCACGTAAAATCTGTATGTCCCTTAGTTGCCCTGGCTATTGGGCTATTAATTAATAAATGGTCCTCTCTGAGATAAGTCGAACTCAGTTAGTAACAAGACTACACAGACCACCCATACTTATTCTACACTTAAATAGTCATTAAAATTTAACTTGTAATACGCACAAACTGTGTCAGCATTTCAAATAATAGTAATTTAGTTTTCAGCTTATTTATATATTTAAAAAACTATACATTTTTAAAACTAAGATGTTATAAATTCATTATTTGATCTGACAGTTTGAAAGATGGGGAAAATAAATGTAACCTTTGTATTTTCATTAAACTTGGAGAATGGGACCTCAAATTTAAATATGAGAAAATAACTAATCGGAATATTTTAATTGGATTGCTTGTTAGTGTCTTTTTTTAATCAATAAGAAATCTGTTTCCATATATGCAAATATTTGTCATCAGTAATACATGCAATTCATCAATTCATGAAAAGTAATGCAATTTTTCAATTCATCGTAAGTGTAAAGCATAGTATATTTTCTCTACTGCAATAAGCAGAATTTTAGTGTACAAATTACCTTT
>JAQJVL010000196.1:1308169-1365821 GCA_035578905.1 Stictocephala bisonia
TTTGACACGTTGATAATAATTTAATGTATTTGTTCTATTTATTTTGGATTCTTGGTACTCATTTATCTGGTCTCTGCTAAGTTTTTAAATTTCTTATTATTCTTGGTAAACTGTCTAAATCAACTGTTAAATTACCTCCATGAATTTAAAACCTGCCTTCTTAACCACAATTCAATTATTTTATCTGTTATTATTCTTGGTAAACTGTTTAAATCAACTATGAAATTACCTCCATAAATATTGAACCTGTCTTCTTAACCGTAATACAATTATTTTATCTGTTTAATTACTCATCCTATTATATTAAATGGGTTTTTATGTCTAACAGGAAAATAAGGATTTTTCTGTGTATACATGCAGGGTGTTCAGCTTCGACTGTCGAATACTATACAGGATCGTTTATCAGGTCAATGCGAGCAAAAAGTTCCGTTTGACATGTGTCATATCTCAATTCATTTCATGCGAAAAAACAAAAAAATTAAATTTAATCTTAAAAAGACTTATTTCATCTTAAAATGTTTAAGTTTACCTGTGTTACGGTATATATTATTAAAGTAAATCAGATACTTTAATAATACCCCAATAGCCGAAGGTTATTATTAAAGTAAAGCAGATACGTTAATAATACCACAATAGCCGAGGGTTATTATTAAAGTAAAGCAGATACTTTAATAATACCACAATAGCCGAGGGTTATTATTAAAGTAAAGCAGATACTTTAATAATACCACAATAGCCGAGGGTTATTATTAAAGTAAAGCAGATACGTTAATAATACCACAATAGCCGAGGGTTATTATTAAAGTAAAGCAGATACTTTAATAATACCACAATAGCCGAGGGTTATTATTAAAGTAAAGCAGACACTTTAATAATACGCCAATAGCCGAGGGTTATTATTAAAGTAAAGCAGACACTTTAATAATATCCCAATAGCCGAGGGTTATTATTAAAGTAAAGCAGACACTTTAATAATACGCCAATAGCCGAGGGTTATTATTAAAGTAAAGCAGACACTTTAATAATACGCCAATAGCCGAGGGTTATTATTAAAGTAAAGCAGACACTTTAATAATACGCCAATAGCCGAAGGTTATTATTAAAGTAAAGCAAATACTTTAATAATATCCCAATAGCCGAGGGATATTATTAAAATATCTGCTTTACTTTAATAATACCCCAATAGCCGAGGGTTATTATTAAAGTAAAGCAGGTACTTTATTAATACCCCAATAGCCGAGGGTTATTATTAAATTAAAGCAGGCACTTTAATAATACGCCAATAGCCGAAGGTTATTATTAAAGTAAATCAAATACTTTAATAATATCCCAATAGCTGAGGGATATTACTAAAGTATCTGCTTTACTTTAATAATACCCCAATAGCCGAGGGTTATTATTAAAGTATCTGCTTTACTTTAATAATACCCCAATAGCCGAGGGTTATTATTAAAGTACTGTATCTGCTTTATTTAATAATACCCCAATAGCCGAGGGTTATTATTAAAGTAAAGCAGGCACTTTAATAATACGCCAATAGCCGTAGGTTATTATTAAAGTAAATCAAATACTTCAATAATATCCCAATAGCTGAGGGGTATTATTAAATTATCTGCTTTACTTTAATAATACCCCTTGGCTATTTGGGTAAAGTAGACACATCTGAACATGAGTCGAACTCAGTTAGTAACCAGACTAAACACGTTATTAACTCATGTCATCGTCCATAACTGCCATAAAATACACAAAAGGTTTTGTCGGTGTCTTATATTTAAGAGTATAAGAGATTGATATAATTTATTAAAAAATATTCTTTGACTTATTTGCTTTTCCATTTTAGACTTCTGCGTAGTACTATAAAGATATTTCCTGTTATACATGTTTACTGTCACTAAATAAAATATTAGTCTTCCAAATAATTGAAAAAAAAAATAGTAAAAGATTTGTAATTTATTATGTACTAGATCTGATAATATTTTTATATCTCCAGTAAGTTTTGTTTATACTGGATGCTATCATTCAAGTAATCCTGTATGAATAGTCCAAAAGTTGTTAGCTTTGGAGCTTGTAATTGATGTGTCCAGCTGAGTTCAGCAGGGAAACGCTGAAGCCACACTACATCAGCAGAAATAGTCTCCACACTCAACACTTAATAGTACAGCTACTCTATTACAGAGGAGTATGTAATCTAACAAATTCCCAATTAAAACTTAATTAAAAAGTGAACGTTTTCAAAAATCATTTTATTATTGGGTTAAACGTTTTATTAGTTATATAGCCTCATTTAGTTGGACATTATACTATATCATGCGTGGCATCGACATCTCGAAAATCAGATATGGATTTTAATAACAATTAAATAAGTTAGTGACGGTACAATAAATTATTGCTAATTAACTTGATCAAGTTAAATATTGTATTTTCTATCAAAACTACTTTGATACATACAACGATTAATGCAGTTATAAAAGTGTTTATGTACTATGTATATATATATATATATATATACATATATATATATATATATATATATGTATATGGATATACAGTATATATACACTATGAATATTTATATGAAACGTTCCATGGTGTCCAAATAATTTTCTCCTAAAACATAGAATGGGGTACACTCTAAAGCAAGTTCTTTTGGATGCCCTGGTGAATTTGGCAAAAGAACATAGTGATATTTTAAAATCAAAATGGCAGTATATAACAAGTAGAAATTCAGCATTATATGATTTTCTCAATTAAGTCAGGTTATATGGTTCTTTGATGTGGAAGAGTAAGTAGGATACAGATACAAATTTTCTTGAGAAAAACCTAATAAACACTCGTAATTTCTATGTATAAAAAAGTCGAAGTTAATTTGATTAATATATTAAAAAATCTCTTTGAAGTACATGAAAGGAGGTGTCAGTAAATATCGATGTGTATAAGGTAAGGAGGGGGAGGGGTCTAGGTTGTCATCTGGCTAATTACGGTTACCACATATGGCCGGATCTGGATAGTGGTTTTAGATACATATCGTCCTGTAATAACTGACAGAGGATTAACAGATGTCATCTCATATACTTTATATGTAAGAGAAGATATTTCGGACCTTTTCCATTAATTCACTACTACTACTTTTTTTATCGCAATTACGGTTAAGTTAGGTCAGGTTAGATGGCTACTAAAGTTGATCACAAACTGGTAAATCCAATGATTGACTTACAGCTGAATGCGCTCTTCGTGTGCAAGTTCTTACAAAGCGATAAGATAAGGCCAGCTGTATCGGATTCCTAACGGATAAGGAATACCATAGTGGACGGAAAGATGGTTGGGGAACAGTTTTTTTGAAGAAGTGTGAATTTATCCAGTTTTGACAGAGGTTAGGTGATAAATTCTGTATAACTCGTTTAAATACCCAATATGAGAATCAATTACTGTTAGAGTTTTAATCAATCTTAATTGAAGTATATTAAATCAATTTTAATAATCAAACAAGCCAATAAAATAAGCCTATTCATTAGGCATGTGAATTACAAAGTAATCCAGTTCAAGCACTAACGTCAACTAATACAACATTTAAAGTTACAAATGTTGAAATAAAATAAACACCAATATGGCTAAATTAGATTTTAAATGATTATAGAAAAGGAAAATGTTATATTGGTAGTGGATCACGATTAAATATTTTTACTATATATTTATTCATATATATGCTATTTTTTATGTTTGAAGATAAAATAATATTTGTAGTATTTCAAAGGATGAAAAACTGAAGCCTATTTCTACCAAATGTTCAACTTTTTGCTGATTTTTCAATATGTTCGTGTATAAAATTTAAAATGTTTGTTCTTATATTGAAAGGCCTCACCAATATACGTTTAGTTTATTTGATAATTCTATTACTTATATTGATTAAAAATTGTAGATAAAAAAAGTCTTCAAGAATCGTGGATAGTTAGAAGTATATTAATAGTGCTGAATCAATGACTTAAATTTTAATTCGGCACAAGAATTTATACTTGTTGGCAAATATCAGCAGTAACAAATTAAATAATATGGGTTTTTATATTAAAAGTACGTTATCAACTATATAATTAATAGAAAATGTAATATTCCTATTCATTTTATTAGGACTACGTGGTTATTATTGTAATTAGGTAAAGAAATATAATGAAATTATAGTTAAAATAGATATTACTATAATACACCAATATGATATTTTACCATAAATTTCCGAGTAAATCAAGTAACAGTCAGGTCATTAGTAGGGCTGTACTTGATTACGTTTGCTCTCTGGTTTCCTTAATTAAATGTTTTTAGAGCCAAACGCTCGTAACTGATCTGTGCTGTGACATAATTTATTTATATTTTACTTAGGGGAACGCTTACCAATTTATTTAGGTTTAGAGAAGCTAGTAGTGTTTTTTATTCATTTTAAATAATATTTATAGGTACAATCGTACCAAATATATACTAAATTGAGTGGGTTTGATCTTAGGACAAACATTTATTTTTAATTCGTAAAACCTTCCTCGGAATCTTCTTTATATTTTTTATTATAGTATTATAATTGTAATTCGACATTTTAACAGTAAGTATAACTACACAAAATTTCTCAAATTGTGTAGTAGAGGTACATACTTCTGTATTTTATATTCCGACCTACAAAATATTAATAATAAAAGTGCTAAATACGCAGTGACCACTTCGTAATTAGCACTTACCACCACAAGCCAGTAAACAAATAAAAAAATTACCAACCTACTTCTAAATAACTTCTCCTTAACCATTTTCTTTATTAAGTGTAATTAAATATTTCTTAACAATGTGAATCGTGTCTTTGAAACACCCTGCATATTTTCTTTTTTGAGTCCTTCATTGGAGGATCATTTCAACGACCTGTATATTTTGGGAAACAGTAGTAGTAATTGTGAACATACACTAGAGATTTCCAAAACTTTTTGCTCTGTCGAAATATTTTTGGGGCTCAGATTCGGAATGTGAGAATCAAGTTACGTCAACCCATTACTATTATTACTCTAATTAACACTGACCGAACAGAAATTACCTACTTAATACATAATTGTAATGCGTATATAAAACTGGCATGTATCTTTAAAATATCATTTTTTCATGTATAGCTGAGGAAATCTAGAACCATTGGGATGACTGATAATGTGAACCAAGTGGAGAAGGATTAATTAAGATAGATTAGAGCTACCATAGAAGACGCCCAGAACAGAAGACAATTTAGAGACAATGTTGACGAGGCCAAAACCGGCCTGGTTTTCGATTGGCCACTGGAGTAAGTGGTAAGCTATGGTTAAAAATCTGTTGAGATAAAATATTATTCAATACCACTCTACTTGTATGAGTATGTGGGTGGGTTAATACCACTCTACTTGTACGAGTATGTGGGTAGGACAATACCAATTTACTTGTATGAGTATGTGGGTGGCTTAATACCAATTTACTTGTATGAGTATGTGGGTGGCTCAATACCACTCTAGTTGTATGAGAATAAGGGTGGTTCAATACCTCTCTACTTGTATGAGTATACGGGTAGGTCATTGCCAATTTATTTGTATGAGTATGTGGGTGGCTCAATACCACTCTAATTGTATGAGTATACGGGTAGGTCAATGCAAATTTACTTGTATGAGTATGTGGGTGGCTCAATACCACTCTACTTGTATGAGTATGTGGCCGGCTTAATACCAATTTACTTGTATGAGTATGTGGGTGGGCTAATACCACTCTACTTGTATAAGAATAAGGGTGGCTCAATAGCACTCTACTTGTATGAGTATACGGGTAGGTCAATGCCAATTTACTTGTATGAGTATGTGGGTGGCTCAATACCACTCTACTTGTATGAGTATGTAGGTGGCTCAATACCACTCTACTTGTATGAGTATGTGGGTGGCTCAATACAACTCTACTTGTATGAGTATGTGGGCGGCTCAATACCACTCTACTTGTATGAGTATGTGGGCGGCTCAATACCACTCTACTTGTATGAGTATGTGGGTGGCTCAATACCACTCTACTTGTATGAGTATGTGGGTGGCTCAATACCACTCTACTTGTATGAGTATGTGGGCGGCTCAATACCACTCTACTTGTATGAGTATGTGGGTGGCTCAATACCACTCTACTTGTATGAGTATGTGGGTGGCTCAATACCACTCTACTTGTATGAGTATGTGGGTGGCTCAATACCACTCTACTTGTATGAGTATGTGGGCGACTCAATACCACTCTACTTGTATGAGTATGTGGGTTGCTCAATACCACTCTACTTGTATGAGTATGTGGGTGGCTCAATACCAATACCAACCTCAATATGTGGGTGAGTCAATAACTCTGTGGCTCTATAACTGTACATGTATTGGTGGGCTGGTGAGTTAATACCACTGTATGTATGTGGGTGGTTCAATACGACTCCATCTGTAGTTAGGTGAGGGAGTTAATATTACTGTACACTTATACCCATAAACCTGAGCGGATGGGATAATATCACCTTGCGTATATGGGTAGGTTGATAGATTAATACCTCCGGACTTATATGGCCAGGTGGCTGGGTTAATTCCACTGTGCGTGTATGTGACAGGGTAGATGGGTGAATACCACTGTACGTGTATATGCGTGTAGGTGGGTTAAAAGACTTGCATGATGAAAATGTTGAAAAGGTAGTTTGTTACTACTGAAGAGAACAAATTTACTGACAAATAAACACACATTTTCAAGTGAATATACTAAATTCTACTCCAATGAGAGATTTTAATGGTATTTAAAAATTTTTCACTTCTTTTTCGGAAAACAAAATCTAATATATGTCACTGCCCCAAGAATTCTTAAGTCTATACTTCTAATTGAAAACTTCTCAAAATTATTTGTGATTGTCTAAATACCTATTTCTACGTGATGAGTGAGTATATATTATTATACAACAATAAAATTAATATTTATAATAACAAAAGAACCATGATAAAACTAGCAACTTTAACAGTTTTTTTAAACTATGATACATTTTCCTCTAAAACAAGTATAAACTAATTTTGTTATGTATTATTAAATTTTTTAGTAATAGTTTTAGTATTAAGTTTTCTTAAGTAACTGTAATATTTATATCTACTTAAAAAAAATTAAGTATGTTACCTGAATATAAAGTCAGTTTTAAGTACAAATTGCTTACAAACACATTTAGTGTAGGAAGTTAAGGCAATATTTGTCGACGTGCTGACACTGAAGTACTTTGGGGGACTACTTACTACCGCTCGACTGAAAGAGGCTTAGGGTGTTTCAACAGCTGTTCTACTCCCAACTTAGAACACCTTAGCATTCTAAGAGGAAGTATATGAAGGATATCCCTTTTTATTCTTATAATCTTAATACAATGTTATTTATTGAAGGGATGTTATTTATTGCCTGCGTGGTATTTCAGTGGATATAAGTCTTCGGACTGCGAAGGGCAAGATCCAAGGTTCGAATCACCACTGAACCAACATTCGGTACTTCACTTGTTGAATACAGTTGACGCACATGCCTGTAAGCCCATGTCTACTAGCGAGTGAAGTTTTACTAAAAAAATCAATTAAATAAAATGACGCTAATTCTTTATTTTATCATTAATAGTCTAAGAATCAGATTTTATTGGCAGTTTGGTAAATGCACTTCTAGCTTGCTAAAGGTTATGGATATGAGAAGAGTATGAATATCAATCACAAACAATTATTTAAATCAACAATGAAGTAGTACTAAATTTTATATGTACGACAATAGGATAAAATAACTAACAAAAACGAAATGTTTGTGAAAACTAGGAATGACATCCTAGTAATCAAAGGAAAGGATAGAAAAATATTTACTTAAGAGAAGCCCTTAGATAAAATAATACAGTACAAGTAAACGTCACACAACACAAATGTATTACAATACAAGCACAAAATGCACAAATATATTACAATACAAGTACAAATATTATGGTGACAAATTAATAATACTACTATAGAACACATATCTGTGTACTGCGTAAGCTAATAATAATGATATTTAGAACAAGAGTCTTTACGTTTTTCTGCTATTTTTTCGTAATAGGTAATAATAAACAAGAAACAATAAAATAACAGGGGTTTCGGTATGAAAATGTTTTCCCTTAAGAGAAAAGTGCCAGTTTGATTATGGTTATTTTTTTTTTTTAGGTTATGTTAGGTTTGATTATGTTATTATCCATTTTTTTTTTTTTTTTAATAAGGCTATGTTAGTTTTTAAGGATAGGTTTATGCAAGGTTAGCTTTTGTTTGGTTATGCTGGTTTATTTAAATTTGTTATCTGTTAGATCATGTTTTCTGTTGTTAGGTTTTTATAGGTAGTTTATGTTTTACATAGCGCATACGACTAATAAGAACCATTTTTATTACGAAACCATAACCTAATAAGCCTCTTACCTAGTCGAACTTACTACAATCAATCCAACATATTTAAATATAAGACTGAACAAAAACTAACCTAACAAAACCTTACCTATAAAACCTAACTTAAACTAATCAAACACAAGCTAACCTATACTAACACAAACCTAACCTAACAAAATCAACCTAACCTTTCAAAACCAAACTAAGATAACCTTATCCAATTGAATCTAACAATAATCTCCAACTTTCCCTAACAAAATATAATCTTAACAAAGTTGGCACTTTTCTGGTACTAACACACCACACATAAAGTACAAAAAATATACATAGATTACAACGATTTTCTAAATCTCAATTATTATTTAATCACAGTTAAATGGTTTTTTAAAGTTAGTACTGAATTTACCATCCAAGAGTTAAGTATATTTTTAATATCAATGATAATATATATAAGGACACAAATGTCAGCACTAAACCCAGCAGCCACGCTTCCACTTTGTCTTTATAAACAATGGTACTGTCACCTACTGTAACCAAAATGTCGTATGAAAGTTTACGATACAATTGGTGAGCTAAATATAAATGTTTAAGTAAGTTGGCTTTGACGTTAAAGCAATTTTCTGTACTAAAACAATGTCAATCCAAATCAATTCTATATCAGTGAAATCGTGTCCCGACTTGACATGAGCACACTTAGTGGTATTTGAGTGTAGCTCTGACGTGCGGTGTTGCCAAGTGCACTGAGTTTAATTTATTTGTTGAGTAGAAATCCACTTCAATATTTTTAATTGTTTCAAATAATAATAAAATAGAGCAATTTATAAATAATCCAATAAGAACGATCAATTCAACAAATCAACAATAAACAAAATCAACAAAGAACAATAGTAAACAAAAATTTAAAAGACATTATAAACAATAAAAGTCCACGACTATAATATGTTTAATCTAACTCACAATATCAATCAAGTAGATTGTCAAATTGATGAGTTTAGACAACTGAGACGTGGTAACAATGCAAGACGTAAAGGAGTTGATACGGTTGCGGCTTACATCGTCACGCTTTTGGGTGTAGCATTCCAAATGTCCTCGTAGTTCCAGCATTTGAGGTAAGAGTTCTTTGAAAAAAAGTCGGAAAATTAAATAAATAAACTATACCATAGCATATTTTTTGTATATTGGTTATGGAAAAGTTTGTGAATAATATATTAGTTAACTATCTCTGATCCTTTTCCAAGAATGGTTTGGTTGTTGAACAATATATTATGACCAGAGGAACAGGCCTATCCTAATAAAACTAATCTAAACCTAACAAAATCTTTATTGTAAATATCGTACCAAGTAATTTATCAAGATATTTAAATGAAAATGGAATCACGCTCTCAAAAGAATGAATTGACCTACGTGATTATCTGAAACGAGGATTTATTGGTCTATCTATCTATCTAAACGTTCTTGTAATAGTGCTCATATCTTTATTGAAATTTATACTATCTAATACCTCATTCTCATTGGACATTAAATAAATAGAGTAACAAATTTCTAACACCATATTTGTATATAACCATGTATTCTTTCAGTGACGTTTTGTCATTATATATTTTAATCTATTTTAAATGTTATTCATGATACAGCTGTCTCAAGAAAAATAATATAAATTTATTTATGACTAAAATAAATTTACAGATCTAACAGTATATTTGCTTACGTAAGGAAATATTGTGTAAACTAAGTTACCAAAATAAAATATATCGAATGAAGTGATAAATTCATATTGCTGACAAAGTATTTGTATTATCACTGTAAAACATGTTTATTATGGTTCTCAATAACATCTAACGAATATTACCTTTTTTCATATGTGTTCTTTAATTCACTTTAACCCTTAAAAATCGTATAATGACAGTGCCAGGTTGAATCTTTGTTCTCTTTATTTTGAAGGCTTTTGAGTAAATGTTTGACATTTACTTTGGGCTTGTTCCATCCCTTAGACTAACGCATAGAGATAATTTTACTATACATAAGTTGGGAGGTTTTCTTATACTGTAAAATTGTTTTTACGATTATGATAGGTTTTAAGGCAGCAAGGCAACAGAAAAAACATATCCATGTAATTATTTTACATAAAAAAAGTAGTTAAGGGAAAAATTTAGGGGAAACAATTATTATTATTATATATTTTATTATTTATTATTTAGCATCTATCACAGAGATATTAAACCAATATTTGGTGCTATTAAATGTAATAGGTAACTATATCATTTATTAGACATATTTAATTTATATTTTAATACACAATATTTTTTTCAAATTCTTTAATTTATGTAACATTTAGTTTAAACATTTTTCAAACCAGATGTATTATAAATTTTATAAATATTCTTATACTGCATGAAAAATAAATAAGTCTTTTTTTGTACATATTTACTGAATCTTATTTAAATTATTTGAAAATACAAATGTTTTGTATATTCCGAATAATATCTCCATATTTGTTATATATTACTACTTTTCTTGAATTTATTAGGTTCTATGAAAGTTGAATGTAAGGGGGTTTCAGAGCACCCGTCCCAAATGTCCAGCAGGAAAATGGTTTACTACACAGGATTGGTTTGAATTTTTACCCCACAAAATTTACCTACAAAAATATAATAAATTACTCCCAACTCTGTGGAATGTTACGGTGTACTCAAAACAGAGGTTCTCCTACTTAAAAATCTCGAAAATTTCTAAAGTAAGTATAGGTCATATGATACATCGTTTTATGCCCAAAACACTTTGTTAAGAAAAACTACAATTTTCTTTGTTTGTTTCGAAATAGTGGTCTAAATTCTACTTAAAAAATCTGTTTTTGGTTTTTATTACCTTACCTATATTAAGAACCCATACGCAAATAAAATATTTGTTTGTACTTAGTGATACCACATTTCAAACGATACCAAGCATAGGATATTTTCGTATTTTTTTAAAAATACGAAAATATCCTAAACTCAAATATTTTTTACGATAACTGAAGGGCTGCCAGCATATCAGTTTAAAGGCATTGTAAAACTGAAGAAATTTCATATTTAACCGGTTTTTTCTATCTCCAACAAATGCGAAACTGCAACTAATACAGTGTATATTTGCTGTATCAATCAGCATATTAAATTTTCTCCTTGAAAGTAGTAAGTCAATTATAGAGAAAAACAACCTACTAAAACAAAACACCAAACTGGCTGTACTCAAATAGGTTGTTTATAAATATTACACTCAATATATACATATTAATACCGGCAATTGTATATGGGTGGGTGGGTGAATAACAACGTACCTGTTTGGGTGGTATTTACGTGCATGAGTGGGCGGGTGGGCCAGAGAAGGCAAGAAATGAAGGAATCTTATTTCTCATAAGCTTTAAATACTTGTAATGCTTGTAATACTTGCAGTTACTGAGAGTTTTTCCAGAAGTAAACAAGGGTATACGAAACTAGTGGGAGTTAAAAGACAAAGGATTGTTATAAACTATTATTCCAAGTTATCCCTGGTCAAGGTTCGTTTTGATAAATGTTTTTCTTCTTTTAGTGGTGTGTGTTCTTATTCGAAGAGTGGGCATAAAACCATTTAGGAGAGTAATATTAACCGTAAATTGAAGAGGATTTCCGTAAATACTAGTATTTAAAAAATTCTGTAATTCCACTAATGAAGAAGCGTTAGATATGATTTTTTTATTTTATTTATTTTTTTTACAAAAGCGAATGTTATAGTTTAATGCTTGTTGGAGATGTTTATAAACAACATTAAATGTGACATTTGTTCAGTTTTGCAATGGCTTTAAATTGATATGTTGGAATCCCTCCCTTGTTAATTAAAAATATTGAACTAAGGGTATTTTCGTATTGAAAAAATAAAATTTCTTAGGAGTAGTAACAAATGATTGGTATCTTTTGAAAGGTTGTTTCACTAAGGATTCCTAAAAATATTTTATTTCGGGATGGGTTCTTAGTATATGTATGGTAAGGAAAAAAACTATTTTTTGTAGAAAATAAGCCACCATTTTGAAACGAATTAAGAAAATTAGGGTTGTTTTTCATTACTAAATTGTTATTGCGTAAATAATTAATTTTAATACAATGTACTACTCAACTTACACTTGCATTAAACTTCTTTGAGATTCCAACGTGGAACCCTCTATTTTGGATACATGATGAAATTTTAATGAGTTCGAAATGGTTTTATTCAATTCTTTTAAGTTGATTTAGTGGATAAATGTTAAAAACAATTATATAACATTATTTATAACAACTGTTTTAGTAAACGATCTTCCTGTTAGACGGTGCTCTGAAACACCCTTATATTTATAATCTAATGGTAACTTTTAAAAAAATGTTGGGAAATGTTTCTTAACCCACAAATGTGTCAAATGGGTCAAAACACACAAATGTGTAGAGAAAATTATTGTGTTTTATCGCTTGCAAATTTGGCATTATACGAGTACTATTTTTAGAAAACAATTACTCTTTGAAAACCTTTATAATTTATAGTTAAGTACAATGAATTATTATAATATTTTTTAACTGCCAAATAATAGATATAGTACTGGTTTATCTGGACCTCTAAACTGCTTCTCGTGATTGATAAGTTGTCATAACATTCCCTAAACGTAGAAGTGGCTATTAAAGTTTTAGGACCAATCCTAATAATATAATGATAAGAGTAAATTTCTTGTAAAGGAAGTTTAGGCTCGACATTATGAAACCTCTCTTAGTGCCACTAAATGAAGGAGATTGAATTTTACTCTTCATTACAACAGATCCAATATCACGGTTATTGAAGATGAAATGCCGTTTATTATATCTTAGCTCATTTTATCGTTATAGGCAATATTTGTAAATATGACCCCTTAAGAAACCACCTTCAACCATAAGTGCAGCTTACATTAAATGATTCCTCTCAAGAATTTTACAGGAGCACTTTTGTAAAAAATCCTTTTAACTATATATATTTAATTATAATATGATTCTAGAATTGATAATATCGTTGGATTTTTCCAATGTTTTAAGTTAAAATAAAAAATAAACCAAACGTTTCGACAGGTGTAAATCTCCTGTCGTCCCCGAGTATTACTTATTACCTAAACCTAGGCTAAATACAGTTTTTAAGGTTTTTTTAAAATTACTTTCTCTTAATTGAGAATAAAAACTAGTTATAAATGTAGGATAAGGTAGTAAGTAACACTTAATAACGACAGGAGTTTTATACCTGTCGAAACGTTTGTTTGTTTCTTAAAACACTTGACACGTTGTAAATACACAACAATTTTACCAACAATGAATAATCCAATAATAAAAATTTAACTTAAAAATAATTAACCAATCCCTTACACCAACCCAATTTGTTTACCAAATCTATTTATTTACAATGGGTGTGTTTTTGTTCCAAAAATGGTCAAGAATGAACAAAATAAATATAATGCTTGTATATCATTACATCACGTGACAATAATGATTGAAATAAACTATTGAGGTGCAAAAATAAATTTCATATTTAATAAATTAATATTTTACTTGATGTCTTTAAACATAATAACACTTAAATTAAATATTGTTTCAAGCTGCAATTTAAGTGATGTATTTTTGTTTTTGAAAAAAATATATAGACAAGAAAATAATAGTTATCCAGATAAAATTTTCCTTCGCAAAAAAAGGAAATGTCATCAAACAGAGTCTAGAAAAGATAATTCATATAGAAAAAAGAACATACGAGGCCCAGCAACCAACTGATTCCTTCAACTTCAATATAATAGAAAATTTATTTGCAAATGTGAAACTTTCTGTAATATGTAACTCTGTACTGATAAGATATTTTAAAATAAATACATTGTCATGTAAACAATGTTAATCTATAAAAAAAACACGCAACACATTTAGAAACGATCCCTGGTTTAGCCATTTAGTCTTGTCATAAAACAGAGCAATTAAGAGCTTTTGGTTTGTACGCGTTTAATTAAGGGAACCGCAGATTGTGAACTTTGTTCAGTACAACCCTAGTAATGATGTGGCATGTTTCTTGAACCACGTTGAAAACGCCGGTAATTATTACAGACAAAACACACTTTCAGTTATGGAGCACTTCACGTTATATTGTTACTTCGTAAATAATAATTAATTATTCATCACTCATATTTCTTGGTCTATTTTGCTTGAATATTTTAAAAGAAATAAGCCATTCAGAATTATTCAGTATTAAAATCGGGACAGTATGCGTCCCTACCAGGAACTCGTCGGGACTCAGGACAAAATTGTCAAAAATCGGGACTGTTCTGGTGAAATCGGGATTAGTATATAACTGATATAACATACACGATTACACTGTACAGCTGATAGTAAACTAGGAAATAATTATAATAATTTCATTTTATTAGTCCTAGTCTATAGTTAGACGTTTCATAAGTAATTTACTGACTAATAGTGGTATTGGCCCACCCACCCTTCCATACGCATACTTTGAATTACAAAATACAGATTAAATTTGTGAATACATTCCCTTAACATCTTAGGGGCCAGGAGTTTTTGTTATACAATAGGTTATGTGACGTTCACGATCGGTTAATTATATGTTTAATCATTTAGTATACGTTCAGTTAAATTAATTTAGGTATAGCGAGGAATTATTAACAACTAATAACATTAGTTGTACGTGACTGCAAGTGTAAGGTAAAACTATCCCCCCCCCCCCCCACAGAAACGTCGTGCCATGCCGAGGTTGAGAGACAGTAAACCAACTCAGAGGGGAAGAAAAAAAACATTATCTGGAAAAAGTATAGTTTATTGAAAAATAATTTTACGATACAAAAATATTACACCTGAAAAAATGCATTAATTTACTAACGTTATCAAAAATACTAAACGGAAAAACTGCATCTCATACCCACTCGTTCACTCATACACGTACAGTGGTACTGACCCACCCACCTACTCATAGGTGTACAGTCGTATTGACCCCCCAAGACCATTCGCGTTGAAACGTATTATTTAAAGTAATAAAAACCAAGAACATGATAAGATTAAATATTTTGATGTATTTTTGCAGTATGTACTTGTATTGTAGTATATTATTTGTGCATTTTGTGTTGATATTGTAATATTGTTATGCTGTGTGACGTTCACTTGTACTGTGAACATTGTGCAATACCTTAATGTTCAGGGGCTAAACAATAGGCCTACCATAGTTTTAGGGCATGCTAAATTTGCTCTACTTTTGATTAGGTCTGTGGAACATAAATGTTCTTATCTAATGCATTACTCTTATCTCGAGGGTATGGTCAAATCCCCAAACTTCGCCGCATCAAGCGGACCGTTTTGGGTTTATGAATCTTATCTTACACTACATGGAACGTAGTCAACTTTTGTTACTGAACTTTGTTGTTATTTGCATATACATACGTTCGTCCCATATATCAAATACTGTAAATCAGTGTTGTCTATGAATAGAAAGATGAATAAAATGTTTCAAGTAAAAAGGGGTTCCTAACGATAAAGTCCTCTTGACAAGGCATTTTAAGAACATAACTACAAGATAAATGTAATTAGGTAATTCTAATTACGAAAATTTCTTGAATAAGGAAATCTTTCATTGATATCAAAACATTTTATTTGATGTAGAAACAATCATTTTCAAAAAAGCTAATGTTATTTTTGATTTTTAAAGCCCTGATTATGGAGAATTACTTACGTAACGTGTAGTTGGAAACTGACCAGCATTGGATTGGTTTGAGAGGTTTTATACCAATTGTTGTCTATATTACATTATTTGAATACATTTTAGTTGATATAGATGGTTGTGTTACTGCTTCCTCTTTAAAATTACTATTATAGTTTATTTATACAGTTTATTTAAATCGACTTCGTAACTCAAGTATTCTTTAACTCACTCGTTTGAAAAAAGCATTCGTTTTAACTCCTTTTTTTATTTAACTTTGCCTGTTAGATATTTTTGCTAAACGCTTTTATATTTTGTATCAAATACTACATTGGAACAATGTACAAATGATAACGTGTAAAATAGCCAACATCGTCCCTGAGAGCCCAGGGCACTTAGACATCGTGAAGATCATTAATCTGTTATTTCCCCCAGGGCTCAAAGGGATGATCCCCTCTTAATGATGAATCCCATAGCACTGGACATGATTAGTGTAGGGATACTGTTCACAAAATATGTATCTGAATGTTTAACATACACATTCGAAAAGTGTTGTTAAGTTGGTAATAGAGTCTGTGAACATCCTTACATATGAGACGCCGACACAATGTTGTGCGTATTTTAAGAGGAATATGAATGAGTGTAGTCTGGTTACTAACTGAGTTCAACTGTTCCTCACAAAGGGCAATTTATTAATAGCCCAACAGCCAGGGCAACTAAGGGACCTTAAGATTTGCGTGAAATTCGAACCACGTAGTGTTGTCTGATTTTCAGCTAACTGACAAGTCTGACACTCAGTTCTCTTCCCTACACAACATCCAAACCTTGAATACCATCCAACATGGACCCCCCAGACTTCTCTAGTAAAGTCTATGTTGATGGCAACCATTAAGCGTACGCCGTGTTGGCATTAAGAGGAATTATTATAAGTAATAATTTTAAGAACATTTCTTACTAGTAATAAATTTTAGTATGGTATTGAACATTGGAAAAAATACTAAGGAATATTTAACAAGAGAATATATGAAACTTGTTGAGGGAATATTACTCATAAGTTCTTACAAAAATCAACATTTTCTATACGCCTTAAGAAATATACTTACGTTGTACTTCTCTACAGAATCATTAATTAACTGTCGTTAAGGAAATTAGTTCCAATGCATCAGTGCATCTATTAGAAACACCGGACTTATTTAAGTCAAGATGATAGAGTCATCTGACTTAATTGATGATTATTGAAAGTAAAAGACAAAAACATAGTTTACGCTGCAACTTCTGTATAGACTATAAAAGTATTTTTTTTATTTTACTTAGACTTTGTTTTCATTTGTATAGTTACGTTCTTTGAATATTTGCTATGTGAGGTATAAATATATGTATTATTCCACCGATCGACAGTTATTGAGTCTATGAATAGTTATTTACATATTACTGAAAAGAAGTACGGTCTTGAAGTAGACCATGTTATTTTTTCTGATTATTAAAGATGCTTTATACTAAACATTCTATATATAATCACAAGGATTTCCAACCAGTAGCATCGTTCAAGGCTTATGTAGTCTAAGTACAGGCCTGAAAGTAAAATTAGATCGCAGTAGGTTGGCTAATGTAATCAATGTTACGATCATGTAATTTATTTTTTTTTTTTTGATAGCTTTAAAAATAATTATGGATTGTTCTCCTTTTAATCTAACATTAATAATCAATTAGAGTAAGGATTTCAATGACACCACCTTATTATATTTCAATGCATCTGTTTATCAATATTTAGATGATGAACAATCTGGTGTGGAACGTGAAAATGAAAATCAACTTGATGGAGAAAATTTGTGAGCAATTTATATTTCTTTAGTAATCATAAACAGTGATGCGATTAAAAATGCCTTTAATATCTTAAGGATCACACGGACTTTAGTATCGATGATGTTCCCATAAAATATGATCGATACGTTTAAAATATCCCATGATTATGTTACGTTTAGTTATGTTATGTTAGGTTTGGTTATGGTAGTGAATTAACGGAAAAGATCCAATTATTTTTAATGTACTTGAGATAGGAAGTTTATTATATATTGAAGTTGCCATGTTTTGGGCAAAAAGGATTTCCAGTTTTTTTAAGAATGGACTTGTTTATATCGGCCATGAAAAAAATCATGAAATTAGGTAAACATTATAAGAGGAATGAGTAATTCTGGAGAAGGGGACAGGATCCTTTTTAGTTGGCCTAACCAAACTCAAGTAGGCTGCTTGTTACATAGGATCTAAAATAATATTAACTAAAAAGTCTAAAAAAAAAGAATTTTTTCGTACTGAGAGTGACTGTTTTATTAGGAATCATAGAATATATATTTGTTATGTGCCTTATAGAATAGATATTTAAATTAAAAGAATTATTTTTATTTTTATTAAGAGTAATAGTCAATTTTGTCACAATTTTAATTAATAATTATACATATAATATATATTGAAAGTTCAATGAACTGGCTTATAATGTTGAGACAAAATTATTTACGTGACAGAAGATTCAAGAGAGTTAAAATTTAACATCGTTAATGGTATACACTATTATTAAACAATGGGCATGTAATTAAAGTTGACAATACTTAATTAATAGCTAATTTAATTAAATTTAATCGGTTATTAAAATAAAATAAAAGTTATTATTACAATATTATACACTTTCTTTGCGTTATATACACGCCATATTAGTTTCAAATTCCTTTACAAATAAATTGTAACCAATATAGTTTGCTTTGAATAAGTTTTTTGTATAGATTGAACAAAAGCAATGTTCGTTATTTGTCTGGGGTGGAAAAGAAACAAGTTCGATCTGGAAAGTCCCTCACCTCTTATTGGACTCTTCTTTATTAAGTATCTTGTTCAACTGACCTTGTCTACTTCATTATTGTGAAATGGCTTTTGTTCAGTTATACACCTATCGAAATGGAATTGTTGATTCTCTTCGAATACTAACATGCATTAATGTTCAGACCACATAACATTAATGCAAAATATATTTGGTATATAACATTTAAGTATTATTAAATATTCGCTCAAATAAAAGCTAAATTATATAATTTAAAATGTCTTTTAAAAATATATGTATTCATTTAACATTTGTCTCTGTTATTCCCCAAAAAATTACATTCAATTTTGTTGTTGTTCATAACGGCAGCTAAAATTTTTAATAAATAGTTAAATTATAATTTTAAACGTAATAATATGTCATAAAACATAATTTTATATTTATTGTTTTGATAAGTAACAAACGAATATACAAAAAGTTGTACGGTTATATTTTACTGTCATAAACCTTTAATTTATAAAAAAACTGTAAATGCATAAATTGTAAAATAAAAATTTACATTTTTTTAATTTACGTCTAATCATTATTTTTTTAAATAAAATAAAAGTAATGTTTTGGTCAGTTAATTAAAAAGACGTCCCTGTTTAAGAAAATGTACACTTGGAAAAAGAAATTAATAACAATGTTTTTCATTGACTCAACTTTAATAAACGAAAGAACTCTGAAAGTATCAAGTTGAAACACAAGTGCACCAAGCGTAAAATGCTTCTTTTCCGATACGTCTTTTGATGTTTAAAACATACCAGTGAACCCTGGAAACGTAATAGAACTGTAGGTTTACAAGTCCGTGGATTTATTTTAATTTTCTAATCTATTTGTTGTAAATGTTACATTTCCTTCGAGTGATTAATTGGATTATTTTTTTCAAACGTGTAAATACATGTGCATTTTAAAACGAATCAACGATTAACTTCCATTTTGGTTGGCCTTACAATATAGATTACTTTAATATTGCTGCTACTATTCCAGTTAAAAAGTTCATAAATTTATATTGATACAACTATTTTGTATTTAAAATGTAGATATATTAAGCTTTGCTCCTTCATTGATTTAAGTGCAAATTAAATTTTTTTTTAATTAAAAACACGTTTGCATACATGAACTAAAGGTTAAATATATATACTTTAGATAACCGAATTTGTATTTAAACTATTTTTCAATACAATATTATAAACGACTATAATTAGAAATACTTGATAATTGAGGCTGTGAAAATCTGGTTAAATGCTATAAATATTAGTTTTATAAAAGGGATTAATGAATATGGATAAAACAATATTTATATACAATTAACACACATTTTGTAATTTCAATCTTAATAATAGTAAATAATACTTTGAAAAAGTATACAATTGCGATATATTGTGATGAAGTCAAATAACATGTGCTGACTAGTGTTAAGAAGACAGGATATTATGTGAATAGATCTGAAGTGTATTATGTTTATTAATATTTTAAGTCAACAAAATCCATAGACTCCACAAAGTGGATGTAGCAGAGTGTTTTGGCGAGGCCATAGGCAAGGCTCCTCCCCCCCCCCCGGAGACCACAGGCCCAGCTTCCACAAGAGGCCAAAGGTCCCAGGTGAAGTAGATCGAGCATAATAAATTACGGGATTGACACAAGAAGTGAGGAGCAGTCATGTCACTACACTTATGGGTGTCAAATTGTTTTTAAATTGTGTGTGGGTGTGTGTGTGTGTGTGTGTGTGTGTGAGTAGATAGTAATGTGTATGTCCTAGATCACTTTTGGAGACATATGGTTATTTAACCATAAACTCTCCAAAAAACACTTTACCACCACTATTACACAAATTTATACAAAAATTAACCCAAATTATCAATTTTTTAAAATAAAATAACTAATACCTAATACTCAAATAATCAAAAAAGTTATTAATATTCTTATTAAAACTACCAAAAAATGAAATCAAAATTCTTATAATATTTTATTCAAATGAAATTCTTATAATATTTTATTCAAATTTGATAATTGCACAATCTAATTTCGATAATTCTTATAATATGTTATTCAAATGAAATTCTTATAATATTTTATTCAAATTTGATAATTGCACAATCTAATTATAAAATTATAAAAGTTCATTAATATCATTTTTGATCACATTATACTCTAATAATTTTTCTGAAACAACTACCACATAGTAATTAGTCTTACTTGTAGCTAAAATATTATAATCAAAATCCATATTTATAATTATATCATTTTTTGAACTAGAAATATTTACAGGAGTTTTTTGTTGTATCAATCACATATAATGGTCTATTATCTAAAAATTCTTTAGGATCATAGTACATTTCATTATTTTTATGATAAACCTTTTTATAATCTTGATACATTTCATACATAATTCTAAATTTATCATTATTAATGTCTAAATTCATTAACTCATCTGGATAATAATGACCATTTAATTTAACTCTAATATTTTTTACATACATGCTATCAAACTTTGAAATATCAAACAATTGATCATTTAATCTTCCTTTTTGAAAACCAATTATAATAAATTTTGGATTATTAATATTTCTATAAATATTTGTTATATCAAAACTATAATTTTTTCCAACAATATTTTTCACTTCAATACACTGCCAATGATTAAATTTGAATGTTAATTTTTCACTTTTAGTTATTTCATTTATCAATTGAATTTTACTTGTTGTTTTATAATCAATTATTGGAACTCTAATGTAAAATTCTTCAATAGTTATTTTTCCTTTTTCAGGTAATGTAGCATCATCATATGTTCCATCAGTTTTTTTATCTCTCCATCTATAAATTGCATCATCATCTTCAGATCTAACAAAACTTATAATGAAACCACCTTTGTAAATTGGAAAATTAACATTTTCAAAAAAACCTAGTCCAAGATGTGATAAACTTCCAATTGTTTCAAATGTTTTTTTAAAATTAGACTCAAATCCATTATTAAATTGTTCAGTTTTTGAATAAGTTATTGTTCCTTTAATTGTACTTAATTGACCTGGATATTCAACTTCATCTATAAGTTTATTATGTTTTTTCACTTCTATTTTTGAAAATAAGAATGGAATGAAATTATCTACAAGTTTAATATTAGTTTTTGTATAATCAGAATTATCAGTTTTTGTTAATTTTCCAGAAATATAAAATTGAAATTTCGAAGAACAAAATCCATCACCAAAGTCAATATTAAATTCTGTTTTCTTATTTGGTTCATTTAAATGTTGTTTTGATAAAGGATAAAAGTTTTTATATTCAGCTCTCTCAATAATATAATCCATCATTTATAGAGAAAAAATTTTAAAATGAAAGAAAACAATTTATTCAATAATTAACATCTTCAGGCTTTTGTTTAGATATTTCTAAAGAATGTTCAATAATAAACCTTGAAGATACATTCTGATGTTCTAAAACTAATTCCCAATTAATAATATCTTTATTTTCTCTAATGAATGATTCACTTAATTCTTGATATTCACAAATAACATCAATATGATCTCTTAACTGATAATCTATATATTCTCTAATAAAATCAATACTCAAAGTTTGGTATCTAGCAATTTTTCTCCAATTAATGTTATTTTGAAATAATCTCATCATATCACTACTTAGTTTATATTTTCTGAAATATCTTCCCAATCTTCATTATTTAATTTATTTTGGTTTCTAATAATAAACAAATCAAATGACTTAAACAAAATCATTTATAAAGAAAAAAATTAACGAACCATACTTTTTAACATTTCTATAATATTTTGTATAGTATCTTTTATACAATGTATGTTTATTATTGATAAAGGATGCACATTAGTTTTTGTATATTCATCAGTGAACTCACTATATTTATATATGTTTTCATCTTTAAAGAAATATAAAAAAACCATCAGTATATCTAAAACATGATGTTATTCCTTTAGGTAATCCAATGAATTTATCAACAAAATAACCTCTATTCTTTACTCTAAAATTACATTCATCAATTTCTGCATAGTAATCATCATATAATACAAAAGTTTTTCCTGTATATGAATTAAAAATACAATTAATTTGTGAAGTATACCTAAATCCAATTTGGTTTAAACTATATTTAGCTATCAGTTGAAGATTATTTATATCAAAAATGTAAAATATTGAATCAGTAATTATCACAACTTCTCCTGTTGGTCTTTGATACAATCCATTGATTTTATTATAATATTTAGGTAAAAATAGCAACCAATCAGTTAAAAGAAGTGGGCTTTCATATTTATTATTTTCAATTATCCAAAAAAATTTATGATGTAATACATAAACCCTTTTATTAATTATCACAAATTTATTAACATTTTGTTGATTACAAAGATCAATATCTAATATTTCAGTTGTGGATTCTTCAGTTGTAGTAATTTTAGTTGTAGACTCTTCAGTTGTAGTAATTTCAGTTGTTGGTTTTCCATATAATGCTTGAACAGCTAATTTATCATCATCACTTAAATCAATCACACTACCTTGTTTTAAATTATAATAAGGAAACATAATTGCTTTATTATCATGAGAATGAAGTATTCCTAATGAATGTCCTATTTCATGGATTAAAACAAATAAGAAACTTGTTTCACCAGAAGGTACATTACTATCATTTTTATAATACCAAACCTGATTTAAATTCATATGTATTTCAGTTTTATTTTCTAAATAATAAGGATAATATGCATGAGCTAAAACACCACTATGAAATTCTGAACAATTATATCTTGAATTAATTTGAAAGTTATGTTTTAGTCTTTTATCAGATATTAGAATATCATAATCTGTTATATTGTGTTCAAATGTTAATCCTGAATACTTTTCCCAATAGCTGAAAGCTTGTTTTGCTAAGGAAATTATATTAGGTCTTGCTAAATAATAATGCCATCTAATATGAGTATTGTTCCACTTTCCACCAAAAAGTCTATAATCTCCAATATCTTTATTTCCACATCTAGATTTTCTCATCAAACTCAAAGTTTCATTATTTAATTGTCCATCAACCTTCAAGTTATAATATTCTTGAAACATAGTAATATAAGTTGAAATATTATCTAAATCCAACGAATCACACTCATCTTTGTATCCAAATTCAAAAAGAAAATTATTTACAAAATTAATATCATCATAAGAAATGGATGTTGTTACAAATAAAAGTAAAAAGAAACTCTTCATTTATATAACAAAATTTTTAACATACTGACTTTTATTTGAATTACAAATACAACATTTTGCTTTCATTCTCTTTTTATCGATTACTTTCAAATCTTTAGAATTGGTTTTTTTCTTACATTTTAAACAATATATTAAAACCATTTAATAAATAAAAATTACTTTACATTATCAAGTTTTTTATGTATAATTTTAAAATGTTCATACACTTCCGTTACAAAATCTTTAACATGTTGATTAAAATTTGAATAATCTTTTGTATGAACTTCAAATGTTTTAATAAAATCATCTAACTGAATCTTTACAAGCACATCATATGGATAAATCCCTTTACTTACATTTGATATTCTTCTTCCTTTTACATCTAAACTATTCTTAATATTTGAATTTGTTGAATCAACAATTTTAATGTTTTCAGATAATTCGAAAAGCTTTTCAATTTGTTCTTTAATAACAACATCATTTTTATCAATACCTGGTTTCACACCAACTATTCTTTTCTTTTTGTTTAAACTTATACAATCCTTTTCAATATTTATTGCTTCTATAATTTTTCTATCATCAACAATCTGCCTTCCAAATACATCAAAAATATTTTGTGAATTCATATTTATTAAGTAATAATTTGTTAATAATAGCTTTGAAATCTTTATTTTTTACAAGTTCATTTAAAACATAAACACACAAATATCCACAAATAGGTGGATCTTCATAATATTGAATTTGTGAATCATTATAAAAAATATTTTCTTTATCCAAATATTTAACCATTTCAGTTGGTGGATTTACATTTCCATATGAATCAAAATAATATTTAATTTTATCTTTTTTATAATAACAAACCCAATGTGAACCATTTCCTAAAATTGAATCTAAATTAACAACTCCACATTCAATTTTTTTAACTTTTTCAGGTAATGTATCTCTCATAAAAACACCTTTGAAATGTTTAATATTCTTACATAATTCTTCAATTTCACCAAAAGTTAAAGGTTTTATTTGAAATTTTTTTTAATATTTGTTTTTACAAAATTTAAAGTTTTCAAATCCAATCCAGATCCACTTACATCTTCTAATTCTTTATCCAACCAATTTAAAATATTTCTCACAATTGGAATCATATCTTTTTTAACAATTGGAGCCGCTTTCTTAACATATGGAATAACTTCTTTAACAACAGGAATATTTTCACCAAAATCTAATAAATCTTTTAATAAACCACCATTTATAAGTTCTTTCAATTGATTATAAGAAAATTCAATTCTAATACCTGTATTATTTTTCTTATGTTTTTCAAGTTTATTATATTGTCTATTTGTTAAAAATATTTCATCTTTTCCATTTTGTAATTGATCTATTGTAAATTGAATAGTAACAGGAGTTTTCTTTTTAAAAGCTGATTTTATTTTATCATATTGATTCTTACTAAAATTAACTTTCACAGATTTCTGCTCCATTTATATAGATTAAAATTTTTCGTACATTTTTAAACCCATTCCAAATTTTCTTTTTAACCACATAGCACCTGCAGTTGGAATAGCTACAAGTCTTTCAGAAATAGGTTCATCATGTGATAATGTTATATTTATTGCTTCATTTTGAAGTTCTTTATCTGCAATTTCATTTCTTGATTTTGTATCTTTATTATCCCTGTAAAAAATGTCATGTTTCATTGCTGCTCTATCTAAATTATTAATTCCATTATCACCTTCTTTTAATCTCTTATCTAATCTTGTACCTGGGCCAAGATATTGATAACCAGGTACATGCAGTTCAAAAGGTAGATTATTAATAATATCATTCAAAATTCCACCACCTTCTTTTAAAATTGGTGAATTAATTGAAGTTAAAATTCTTATTAAATACTTGATTCCTTCAGGTTTTTCAATTGCTTTATCTAACATATTAGAAATAAAATCCTTAATTGCTTTCTTTTCATTAAAAAAATTTTTATTTCCTGCTTTTTCTTGTGCATAGATATAATGCATTCTTTTCATCAATTCGTTTAAATCATTAATAAATTTGTATTCAATTTTATTTTCATTATATTTTTTTTAAACCTGAACCTTCAATATCATTTTTATTTTCCCATATTGGTTTAATTAAATTCATATATTTTTTACCTCTACTTGATTTTGGCTTTTTAGTTGATGGATCATTATTTTTATAAATTGAATCAGATTTCCACACAATTTCTGAATAATTCTTCAAATCATCTTCAGAATATAAATGTTCAGCAGGATCATCTTTATCTGTTAACAGTCTCCATAATCCTTGAGTTCCTTCATATATTTTATCATCAATTATAATATCATTATTTTTAAAATTAACAGGTAAATTACCAATCATAAAACTTCTTTTTTTCCTATCCCAGTAAAAACCAAATTTATCATCTTTTGCTCTTGGAAGAAACTTTTTACCAATTTCACCAATTATTACACTTGTTGTTGTAGGACTTATTGGATCAACCATTGTAGATTCTTCAATAATTCTTGGTCTAAATGGTGTTGAAGATGGTAATTTTGGCAATTCAAAATCACCTTCAGATTCACTAATAGAATCATTTGCAAATTTATTAACAACAGGAACCAATTCCATTAAATTTTTGTTTTCATTTAAAACTTCACCTATTTTATTTTCAACTTTACCAATAGCACTTGTTATAGGTTCAAATGTTTTTTGTTTAATTTTCTTATAATTGTCTTCAATTTTAATCTGTTCTTTAAATCCTTTAATTAATTTTTTTTCAATTTCATCAAGTTTCTTAGCTTCTGCAACAGATATATTTTTGTCCATTTAATGAGAAAAAAAAACATGAACATAACATGAACACAACATGAACATAACATGAACACAACATGAACATAACATGAACACAGCATGAACACAACATGAACATGATTTGTGTTATATTGAACATGATTTGTGTTATGTTGAACATGATTTGTGTTTAATTGAATGTGAATCAGTTATTCTCATTAAATATATAAACAATAAAGAAATTAAAAATATTAATAACACAAATATTTTATCAGCAAAAATACAAAAAGCCATCATTATTTAATGTCTTTAAATTTATTCATATATTTTGGTTTTGATATTACATTTATAGTTAAAAACCCATAATCTTCTTTCCCACATTCATTACAAATCTCTTTAAATTCAACAAAAGTCATATCTGAACCAACAAAATTTTCATAAATCTTCTTAGTATAATGTTCATTCTGCTTAAAAATACAAATCATATTTAAATTATTTCTAATCAATTGAATATCAACTTTTGAAAAACATTGTGATAAGTAAATACAGGAAATATTCTTATGCCTTCCATAACAAAATATTCTTTAATAATATCTTGGTTTTCTAAAATACAATCATCAAAAACAATTAACGAATTCTTTTTACATTCACTTAAAGGAATTATATCCTCACAAGAACTAAAGAAATAGGATAATTTTTTATTAACTTTTGTTTCAATATTTTTAAATCTTTCTTGTAATTTTCTATATGCTGGTTGTTCTAAAGATTTGCTAAAAACATATAAATTTGAATATGGAATTAGTCTATTATAAATAAAATTTAATAATAATGTTGTTTTTCCAGATCCACTTGATCCTATTATTAACAATCTAATAGGTTGATCACACTTACATTTTTCATCATATGATTGTAATTTTATTTGATCTTTTTCCTTTAAAAATTTATCCATTTAAATAAGATGAAATTATTTAAGATTTCAGGAAATTCTTCTAAACTTGAATTAAGATTAGAACATCCTATTCATTTAGATGGAAGTTATAGTTTAGGTTTAAGTGGTTTTTATTCTGATAATTATGTTTTTAATTTTAATGTAGATGCTCCATATTGTATTACATTCACTTCAAATGATATAACTAAATATTATGGATTTAATAAAGGATATTACAGTTTTGAACAAATTAAACAACATTTCATTAATTTTATAAAAGAATTTAAACAATCAGATAAATCTTTAACTTTTAATGAAAATAATTTTGAAATGGAAACAGTTTTTAATAAAATTCAAATTAAATCACCAATAAAAATTTTTCTAACAGTGATAGTTATTGATTTACTAGGTTTTGATGAAACACAAGCAACTATTGAACCAAATAAAATATGTTTAGGAAATAGAATTCCAAAGTTTAGACCTTTTGATGTTATTGAAATTCATTGTAATTTAGTTGAACCCAGCTTTGAAAATCATAGAGAACAATCTCATTTACATAAAGAATCAGAAATTTTATATTCATTCTTTCCAAATGTTGCTTTTGGATCAAAAATTAGTGAAAACCCAAATGAAATAGATTATGTTCCAATTAAAAACTTAGATAAAATACAAACAATTACAATATCAATACAAGATAGTGAAGGAAATCTTTTAAATAATGAAGATGTTAAAAATATTGTTTATTTGAGATTGAAAAAGAATTTGTAAATGTTCTCTAAAATTTATTTCTATATAAATGAAGACAATTGTTGACTTGGTAAATAACAAACTTAAATTTAATAACAAAGATGTTTTTGTAGTTTTTGATAGTGAAAATAATCCTTGGTTTAAAGCTAAGGATATTTGTGATATTTTAGAATATGGAAATTCAAGAGAAGCAATTAAAAAACATGTTGATATTGATGATAAATTAGATTATTCAAATATTAAAAATGGTGTCACAAATCATGACACCCTCAAAATTGATAAACAAACTTGTTTTGTTAATGAATCTGGTTTGTATTCATTAATTTTAAGATCAAAGAAAGAAGAAGCAAAACAATTTAAAGATTGGGTAATTAAAGAATTAAAACCAAAAAAAGAAGAATATAAACAAATAATTATTTCTAATGAAAAACAATTAAATATATTTGAATTTATGAATGAAAATAGTTTAGATTTATCTAATGATGATTTATTTAAAGAATTATGGTTTTATTTAAAAGATAAAAAAGAAGTATTAATAACACCAAATTTGTTAATTTTTATGGGGTTTGATAATAATAAAAACAAGGCCAAAAATTCTGGCCATGTTAATATTAGATATAATAAGAAACATTTTGTAGAATTTTTAAAGGAAAATGAAATTGAATATGAAGAAATTGATTATGAAAATAATAAATGTGATTTATATGAATATATACAAAATGATATTAAAAATAGTGATAAAAGAACAATACATTTAAAAAGATGGTTAATTTTAACAATAGGTAATTTTAAAGAATGCATTATGATGTTAAATAATGCTAAATCAAAAGAAGTAAGAAAATATTATTTGAAATTAGAAAAAGTATTTTACATGTATTCAGATTATATAAAAGATTTTCAAATAAAGCAAAATAAAATTCATACTAAACAATTAGCTATAGAATTTAATAAAAAACTTAAAATGAAGGATGATGAAATTAAAAAATTAGAACAGTTTAAATTAAATACTAAAAATTTCATTGATAATGTTAAAGTAAAAGATAAAACTGGTTACATTTATATAGCAACCTGTAAAAGATATGCATTAATAAACACTTTCAAAATTGGTAAAACTGAAAATTTATCATTGAGAAATTCATCTTTTAACACATCACATAATGAAGAAGATAGATTTTATTATTGTTTTTATAAAAAGGTTTATGATATGAATAAAATAGAAAAATTAATATGTGATATTTTAAATGATTTTAGAGATAAAAAGAATAAAGAAATGTTTGTTTTACATTATAAATCATTATTATATTTTGTAAAAAACATAATTAATTCTATAAACACACCTTTTGATGAATTTAATGATTTTATTAAAAATGAATTAGAACAATCTTATAAAGAAGAACCTATGATTCCTGAAGAAATAAAAAATGAAAATGATTTAAGACAACAAATTATTGATTTAATAAATAAATTCATATCTAAAAACAAATTAAATATAAACAGAAAAGAGCTATTAGAAAAGTTAAATATAGTTGATAAGAATGAAGCTTGGAATGAAATGAAAAATGTAACAAATTGGAAAAGTAGTAATTGCCCAATAACTTTTAATGAATGTAACATAAATATTACCTATTAAGTACATTTAAAAATGAAATTGATACAAGTGAGATGCTATGGGAATTTTATGAAGATAGTCGATATTTTCCTGATGAGTTTTATTGGGAATTAGGAAATTAATATATGTTTAAATAATTCAGATTATTTTCTTTGAAACTTTCTGTGCAAATTTCTTTTTGATTCTCCATTTATATGTAAATTTTTATTCAAAGTTTCCAATTACATTTAATTCATCTAATAAATTATTCTCCTTTATAGAAATATGTAACTTTTTGTATCCATAAGGGACTGTATCAATTCTATTTTCCAAAACAATTCTTTTATCATCTTTATTACTCAATGCTAATTTATTTATAGTAATTGTATACAACTCATGATTATAACTTTTTATACAAGTCATTTCTCTAAATTCCTCTTTATCTTCAAATAAACATTTCTTAAAGTTGCTCATATGGATTGTTTTATTTACAACATTTCTTTTCATTCCCTTACATCTTACTGGACTTTTAACATCATATTCATAACAATACATCTTTGATCTTAAACCACAATATTCTTCTAAAGGAACACCATTCAATTCATCTTTAAATTTTCCTATTACTTTTTTATTCTTATCTGTATAACATTCATGGTCCTTTTTATAATCACTTGTATCAAATTCATTAGTATTTTCTTTAATAATTTTATAACGATCCTTCTTTAATTCTACAAAATAACTGTCTGTATCCATATACAATAGTTTCACATCTGGATCATATTTCTTTAGTTTATCATAATAAAATTTATACATATGTAGTTTTGATAAATCCAATACTGAAAATCCAATGTAAATTGGTTTGTTAAATTTAACTTTTTCTTTTATCATGTGACTTGCAACACAATCATTATCAAATATTTTAAATGTTTTGAAATTTGGTTTTTTTGCTTGTTTCAAAGAAAATTCTTCATTTCCAAGTTTTATATCACATCTATTTCTAACATTTTCCATAGATTTACCAAATACAGAATTATTCATCAATTTATAAAAATCTTTTTCAAAATCACTTGTTGCTTTGGTTCGCATGTTTGTATTAAAGTCAATATATTCTTTCATGTAAGGTTTTTGATCAAATGCTATAACTCGACTTACATGTTTTAAAATCATTCCTTGTTCTAAATAATATTTTAAATTTCTTGAATGAATCACATAATCTGTTTTATCAAGTAACGTAGTACATAACTTATTTTTGTAATGTTCTGGTGCTAATGGTAAATCTTTGTGTTTTTCATGAAGTTCTTTAGGATATTCTAAATCAACTTCAAGAATGTACCCATAAGATTCATCACCTGTAAGTTCTAAAATTGTTTCTTTCCACTGATCAGTAGTATATGTTTTAGGGTTCATCCAATTTATATCTTTATAAGGTAATTTTTGTGATAAGGCCCATCCATAAAGATTATTTGCATCAACATATAACATATAATTTTCTGGTTTAGTTGGATCATAATTTTTAACATATTTGTTATTTGCTTTACAATATCTTGTAACACATTGAGAAATTCCTCCTCTTATTCCTTTTTCAATCATTAAATACATGTCATAATCATGAATCAATTGTAATTCAATCTTTGTTAACTTTAACATAGCATCCCATGCAAGACTTGGTGCAGTCAAATAATGTGCAGGATCTAATTTGTAACAATTCAAACAAATTTTTCTAAAATTCTCAAAAATATCTGCAAGTAATAACACATCTTGAATATTATATAAATCAGAATAATTTCCAAGATTTTTTACTTTTAATTTATTCCAAACCTTTAAATAATGATGATAATCCTTTTCAGAAATGCTTTCACCTGTTAAAATTGAATCAAAATCACTTATTTTTAATTCTTTTGTATAATCTAGTTTCTTAATATCATCTATAAATTCATAAGGAAAGATGCCTTTACCAGATAATATCTTAAAGATTTCTTCTTCATCATTTGGTTTTCTAACTATTATTTCATTTATACCATTATTTATAAAATTTGTTGTATGTTTAAAATCTTCAAGTTTTAAATTTTTTGCTAATTTCTCAATTGATGAAGCTAGAAATCTAAATGTATCAACAAATGAAAATTTTATGAATTTTCTTGGTTTATTATCACTATCAAACTCATAACCATAACCAGTATTTACAGAATAATTTATATATTTTTCATCATTATTTGCTATTAAATCAACTTTACCATATTGTTTAGCTAATTCTTTAATATATAAATGTGTATCATAATTACTCATATTATGACAAAACACTGGAATATTTTGAGGGAATTTTAAGTTTAGATTACAAGTTGCATGTGCTGCTCCTCTAAACTTTCCTGATAAATGACAATGATCCCTTACTTTATCTTTTTCAATTATACTTTCACATATATTACAAATGTTTGAACTCTGATATGAAATTTCTTCTTCTTCAATTAAATTCATTGGTTTTTTATTTTTTGAGTTATATTTTTTAGCAATATATTTAGACAATTTATTAAGCACCTCAAATAATTTTGTAGGGATATTTGGTAAATCTTCTTCATTTTTTGCTCTATAACATATTGGTTTATACATTCTATTTGTTACATTTGAGACTAAGTATAATGTAAACCCATAAGGAATATGTTTCTGAATTTTAGTAGTTGTTGATTTTTTAGGAGAATTTTTACAAGTTGGTATTTTCTCTAAAATGCTTTCAAAATCCATGTAAATTACATAAGGATGTTCAAACTTTTTATTATAGTTTTTGAATTTGACTGTTTGTCCTTTAAATGGCATTATTGGTCTACATGGTTCTAAAGATTTACAAATTATTTGATGATTATTTAAATCTTCATTTCTATAGAAATGACTTAAACATCTTCTACAAATATATTTCTTTTTGGTATTTTTAGACAACTGACTACTTACTAATTTACTTAAATCTGTTATTAATATATAATGAGAATTATCTTCAACTTTATGATAAAGCAAATCAATATCAAGCTTTGCATTGTAAATTTCTGAAATTTGTAATGGAACAACTTTTTTATCTTCATCTATTCTATAAACATTTATTGAAATAGATGGATAGTTATATTTTGAATCAAATGATCTTTTCTCAAATATGTTTATATCTTTCAAACTCATTGGGTAATCAAAGCCTTGAAATATTTCATCATTTAGGTATTGATTATATTGTTTTATCCTATGTGGAAGATTTAAATTCTTCCTTTCAAATCTATCTATAGCACATCTTATTGCATAAATAAAACAATATTCGTCTTTATTTTGAAAGTTTATACAACATTTTTTATTATTAATTTCTTTAGGCAATTGAATATAAGAACCAGCATTCAATGAATTATTTTTACTTAATTTCAATTCTAGTTCAATACATCTTTTGAATGTCCAACCAGATCCTTTATTTGGATTATGTAACACTTCTCTTGAAATTAATTTATTAAACTGATCATCAATAAAGTCATCAATATTTAAAATATGACTGCTTCTTAAATGATAATACATTTGTGTAGTTTGTATTCCAGAATCAACTAATGTTCTTTCATATTCACAAGTCAAAGACATCTGTCCTTTAATGTTTTTAAACTCTTGTTTTTCAATTAACTTTTTAATTTCATTTCTGTTTGATTCCAAATATTCAGTTATATCTAGATCTTCATTAGAACTGGTCAATGTATAGTCTTGGAAATATCCTTTAGAGGATGCCATTTCTTTAATATCAATTACATTTTCTTTTGGTAATGGTTTATTTTTAAAATGATCATTTAATAATCCACTTAATTCTTTTCTAGTTTTATTAGCAATTTTAATATTATTTTTTACTGCTAAGTTTTGAATATAATATAATGACCTAAACCTTAAATTATTAGGATCTTCTTTTACTTTGTTTAATCTTTTGATTAACTCATCTCTAGATAAACTTTCATAATTTCTAACAGATAACTTATTAGCAATATTGTTTAATTTTTCATGGTTAAATATGGAATAATTTGTTGAATTGTATGATTTCTTAATTTCTTTTAATTGTTTAAGATTTTTATTTTTATAATCATGAATTTGATTCTTTTTACACCAATCTTTTAAATCATTTTTTTCTTTAACATATATCATTCTATTTTCTAAATGTATTTTAGAATTATAATGCCTGTCATAGTTTTTACTTAATATAGTTTTATTACAATAAGGACATTCAATGTGGTTTTCATTTGGCATCTTTATTTATAAAGAAAAATTTTAGATAAAAAATTTTTGATTTTATTATAAACTTAATTTTGATGATATTTTGATAGAAAATGATTATGAAAACTTGTTAGCCACTTTATTTCTCTTCCACAATTACATATAGTTGGAACTACTGCCATTTCTTTGTAACATTCAATACAATATGAAAATTTTTTATCTTTATTATATACTGATTTATAAAATTTTGAAATGTCCTTAGTTTCTTTACAACTCTTACATTTCTTTTCTTTTATTTCAAAATTATTATCAAATTCTTTTCGACATTTCTTACATTGACTATGTAAACGATCTTTTGTAAATTTATTTTTATGGAATTCTGTAACATCTTTTGTTTTTTTACATATACCACATTGTTTTTCTTTTATTTCAATATTATTAACTTCTTTACGATAATTTTTACAAGAACTATGTAAACCATCTTTTTTTGTTTTATCTTTAAAAAACTCTGTGAAATATTTAATCTCTTTACATTTGCTACATTTCTTTTGTCCTTCCATTTAGTATGAAAAATATTTACAACAATGTTTTCTTTAATTCATAATCATAAAAACTTCCGATTATTTCTTCATTATTTAAATCTCTTATACTATATGTAACAGGATCTGTATTATTTATTCTATAGATTACAAATATTTCCCTAGACCAATTATTTTTATATTTATTTGAAAATGTAGACTTTTTATTTGAAATTCTAACCCTATCACCTATTTTAAATTTTGATTTTGCTACTATTTTTGGTGGAACATATTTAAAAACAGTTTCTTTTAAATCTTTTTCTGCTTCTTCATTCACTTCATTTGGTTTCATTTTTATAGTTGAATGATAAGAATTATTATAATCTTTAACAATTTTTGGTAAAATATTAATCCATTTAAAGTTTTTATTAATTTCAAAAAGAACTTTCATTTTTTCATTTTGGGTTCTGTTATATCTTTCAATTATACTTGATTTTTCTTCATTTTCTGTGTGATAAAGTTTAATGTTGTATTTTTCTAAAATTTCTTTTAAATCTTTATTTAAAAATTCTAAACCTTTATCAGTATGTAATAAATTTGGTGGTTTATGGCCAATTTCGATTGCATTTTTAATTATTTCTTCAAATGCTTTTGCAACATTTTTACCATCTTTTTTCTTTAAAGGTTTTGACCAAACATATTTTGAAAAAGTATCTATAACATTTAACATATATTTATAACCATTATTTTCTTTTTCATAATTTCTCATAACAATTAAATCAGCAGCCCATAAGTCATCAATGCTTAAAGTTATTATTTTTCTTTTTTCAAATTTTTTTCTAACAGGTGCATGAATTTCTTTTGCTTCAATTATTTGATCCTCTTTTTTTAATTCTTTTTTAATAATTGGTTTCATTTCTTTTTTGATAATTTTACTTTTATTAGTTTTACAAATTGCACATTTTGTAGCTATTCTGAACAATCCATTTTTCATTTCTACAATTTGTGGAGTGATATTTTTAGTTTTCTTTTTACATTTGTGGCAATGTATTAATTCATTTAAATGTTCCATTTAATTTAATTAATACATTGCTTTTTTCTTCTTCGAAATTTTTTATCTTAAATGGACTTCTTAAAAGAATTGAATGATGTAGGTGAATTAAGATTTAAAGCATATAAACCTTTAAAAGATTTAGAACTAAATAAAAAATATAAGATTATAAAATTGGAAAAATTGAAAGATAGATATGGTTATACAATTATTGCAGAATTAGAAGAATTTAAAGTACATTTGCCAAGTAGATTTTTAAATGTTTTTGATGATAAGAAGATTAAAGAATTTAACAAACTTGAAAATATTAATTTGATAGTTACAGAAATAAAGATTATTAAAGAAAAAGAATGTGCAATCATCAAATTTGAATAAAATATTATAAGAATTTCATTTGAATAAAATATTATAAGAATTATCGAAATTAGATTGTGCAATTATCAAATTTGAATAAAATATTATAAGAATTTCATTTGAATAAAATATTATAAGAATTTTGATTTCATTTTTTGGTAGTTTTAATAAGAATATTAATAAATTTTTTGATTATTTGAGTATTAGGTATTAAATATTTTATTTTAAAAAATTGATAATTTGGGTTAATTTTTGTATAAATTTGTGTAATAGTGGTGGTAAAGTGTTTTTTGGAGAGTTTATGGTTAAATAACCATATGTCTCCAAAAGTGATCTAGGACATACACATTACTATCTACTTGTGTGTGTGTGTGTGTGTGTGTGTGTGTGTGTGTGTGTGTGTGTGTGTGTGTGTGTGTGTGTGTGTGTGTGTGTGTGTGTGTGTGTGTGTGTGTGTGTGTGTGTGTGTGTGTGTGTGTGTGTGTGTGTGTGTGTGTGTGTGTGTGTGTGTGTGTGTGTGTGTGTGTGTGTGTGTGTGTGTGTGTGTGTGTGTGTGTGTGTGTGTGTGTGTGTGTGTGTGTGTGTGTGTGTGTGTGTGTGTGTGTGTGTGTGTGTGTGTGTGTGTGTGTGTGTGTGTGTGTGTGTGTGTGTGTGTGTGTGTGTGTGTGTGTGTGTGTGTGTGTGTGTGTGTGTGTGTGTGTGTGTGTGTGTGTGTGTGTGTGTGTGTGTGTGTGTGTCAGTGTATGTGTTTGTATTAGATAGATCTAACCACGTTAACACCAGAAAATTTCAAATATTTTCTAATTTTTTTGTAAATAAGAGTCGAGAATTGTTTCTTAGTAATAACCTTACAATCTGATCGTTCTGATTGCAGATTCCTTCCAACGGATACTAATAAGACTGATTTTAAAACATATATTTGATGTATCGTTTTCTTACATGAAGAAACAAGAATAACAACTATCACAAACGCAATCAATAATTTATATAACTGCCCACAAGAAAACCTCGTTTTATTTCATTAATAAACCGTGACATGAAATACTGTAGTAGTAAAGATATTTGTTTACTTTATGGTCACGTGATATTAACCAGCGTAAAACTGTGTTTTAATTAATGAAATAAGTAAATAATTAAACATAAATAATATACGAGTTGTTGTCTCTATATAATACGATTTAGCAGTCAAAATTTTGTATTTTCGCTGTGCAGAATACTTCATTTCAATTTAATTGTTCAGTATGGACAAATTCATATTTTGAAGCCGTAGTTTTAAAAAATATTAGATTCTGTACAACTTATTATCTTAAAGTTGCTTTCTATTTATTAGTTATTTTATAACAGTAACTAATCTTATGGAGTAATGTAATTATTATGTGATTATAGACCTCCATTATATTAAATTCTTTAGAAGTTCTTCCTTTGAGGAATACCAATAATCTCCCATCAATATTGGTCAAAGAGTAGTTTTCACAAAGACAGAATATTGCACAAAGGGGATAAATTAATTGAAAGAACGTCAGAACTATTATGGCTTTATATATGTAAATGGCAATATTTTGTCGTATTGTCATAAAAGGAATTTACTAAAAGAATTTAAATGACAACATTAATTATTGATTTCAATGTTATATTTTACTCTAAATGATAGAGCTAAGAAACTGAACATGCCATTAGACTTAACTTTTCCCAGTCAATATTGATTTGTTCAAATACAATCAATAAAGTTATTTGTTTCGTTTTGATACAATGGCTAGTTGTTACTTTATAGTTAAGGAGATGTCTATTGTTGTCCTAATGGTGGTTACAACGCACAAAAGAGATTTTAATGAACATTATTTGAAATAATTTACATAAATGTCAGTAGAGCCCATATTAATTGACACATTATGTCATACAAAGACATCGCACGACTTTAAATTGATGGTGTTCTTCCATGAGGTGTACAAAAGAAGCATTTTTAAAGTGGTTTCTAAGTTTTACATGAGACAATGATTTCTTTTGTTGATTTACAGTTTAAGTGTTGTCAAGAATATTGATAATGATGGCCAAACATTTATTCAACATGTTTTAATGAACACTAAGCATTACTCGTGAAGTTTGTCACATCATTAACGCCATAGTAATTGATGCTTGCTTGGATAAACCTCTAAAGGTCTATTCAGTTGGTTTACAAGTGAGAACTAAAATGGAGGAAATATTTTCTTGGTGGTTCTTTCCTCTTTGTAAATATTCTGGTTTGGTGCCAATAGTTCCCCAGGGAAACGGTTTGAGATTCAGCTGGTCCATCGCTTTCAGAAGTTTACTCACAGTGATACTGGCACTGACCTGGTTGATAAAGGCAGAAATACCTAAGTACAAGCATTCACTGACTACCATAGATAAGTGCTATGTAGCCCTTAAAGTGATTATGAGTGTAGGTGGTACGGTCATTACTGTAGTGACCATCGTAAAGAGCAGGATGGGAGATTTTGACAGGATAGTAAAGAGCCTGGCTAACTTCAATAGATTTTGGAAGAACAAATATGTCAAAGAACCAAGTTACAAAGACCTTGTCAACGCTTATTTCATGTTTTTCTTGTTCGGCCTACACATCTCTATTGTAATAATTATCCAATTGAACGAAGATAACGGTTTGTATATCATTGGAAGCTTTAACTATGTAATAAAGGGGGGTTTCAAGTGCATCATCCTATCAATGAATTTAATTCAGGCTGGAATAGTAACAAAAATAGCCAGGAATTTCAGAAGAATAAATAAAGTCACAAAGTTCTGCTGTTGCAACCGTGGTCAAAAAAATTACGATAGTGAGGAACTTCTAGACGTTGAATTCATCACAGGTAATCTAGTTTATGTTTAAACGTAAAAACAAAATCAAATACGTAGTTCCATAACAAAGTATATGTCAAAATATTGTTGCTGTGAAAATCTCTTATTGTGAGTACCTTTTTGCATTTTGTATATTCCAATATTGTATACGTATAATGGAAATTATGAAGAAAAAGTGTTTTCAATATTAAATTACTTTATCCTACCATTATTTAGGTAACCTCTTGTGAAATGGTTCATTCCTAATTATGCTCAATTTAGTTTTGATTGTTGGATTGGAGTTTTAAATTACTTAGTATACCATATAACTGCAAAAAACTCTTTTCCCTTTCCCTCTTTCCAACCGCGTCACTTTCTTATATTGATTATTTGTTGATATAAATGTGTTATAACATTTATATCAACGCCCTGTTAATAAAATTTTATTCATATAAATTTTATTCATATTTATATGAATAAAAAATTTTTATGAATATAAAATCATATAAAATTTATATGAATACTTGATTGATGAATCAATAAAGTATTCATAAATACGAACAAATTTATTTAAAAGGTAATGAAATACAGATAATATTATTTGCTCCTTTAGATGTACCCAGTGTAACAGTGGAGGAGATAAGAGATATGCATTTATTGCTATGTAATACTGTTGAAGAGATAAACTCATTCTTTGGAATACAGAACATGTTTTACTTCGTGGCCAACCTCTTCAACATCGCCATAAGACCTTACTTCATAATGGATGTTTTAAATCACGTTGAAATAGACTCAGTGTGGCAGACAAAGTTTCTCTCAATAAATATCCTTGAGTACATACAAGCCACATTCCAAGTGTTCCTCATAGCCTACGTCTCATCGTCAGCTTCACGGAAAGTAAGATAAACTACTTTATAATGTAATCACTGCTTGATTACAAGTTATATGTGTTTTCTTAAATTATGAATTGGTATTTGTTTGATAATATAGAACAGGAGCTTCTAGAATTGTTGGGTGTTTTCACAGTAAATAAAACTATGTGTGGAATTTGGGGGATTGTGTTCTAATTACGAATATGGCAAGGGTTTTGAAATCGAACTATCAGGCACGTTAGGTCAGGAAATGTGTCGGTTTAGTAAGCGTATGTATTTTTACGATTAGTCTCGGTTTGGTATCGATAGGGTAGGAGAGAAGGTTAGCATTTTTAAGGTTGTGTTAAATTCTGTTAAAGTTAGTTTTGGTCAGGTTAGGTTTTGAGAGGTTTAGCTAGTTTTTAGATTAGTTTTTGCTAACATAACCTAACAAACCTAATAACCTAAACAAACAACAAAACCATACATATTATAACCAAACCTAACCTAACAATACCTCAACTTGGCCTATCCTATAAAAAAATACCGGCACATTTCCAACGCTAACACTTATAATAATACACGCCTGATTGACTCCTTAATATTTTCTTTGTCATATTCGTGAACAGGACAAAATTGTGGTTAGTTTGAGTATCAACATTGATATGTTTATTAAATGAAAAATTCTCCTTTTTCTCCTCGTTTTCGTTATTTTTTGGCTTTTACGATGAAAAAACTATCTTATATTTGTTTTTAAGGTGTGTATCTACTATTAATATAAATTTCAGTCAAAACATCCAAAAGGCTCCATTCAATAATATAGGGTGATTCGCACTTGGTGTTTAAAATTGTACCGGGTTATTGGACTTTGTATTTGAAATAAAACAGTGGTTTAAGAAAACTTTTATCAAAACTTCTCATTAAATACCGATTTTTAATAGTTATTTTATAAAATTATTGATTTCTTACTGGTAAAATCAGTTTTCCTGTAATAATTGAAATAAAATTAATACTGAAAAGTGTGGTATATTCTTAACGCTGCAGAACTGGCACAAAGTCTCACAACCCGACCGCTGTTGTAATAATTGGGTGAGTGAAGTGGCCTAAAGACAAGGGATTCATAGTAGCTACATCCCTCCTCATGCTAGTAACTGACACACAGTGGTAATTCCCGCATCCTTGTATTTATTATTTATTCACGTTTTGGGTCTGTCAGACTTGGTGCCAGTGCTGGCACTACATTTTTTCAAGTATGAGTTTTTATATTTATTATATTTAGGTGAAGGTATATGCAATTTACAAGCCAAGCATGTGTTTTTTTATGTGTATTATATATGTCGTTTGAGTTATGATGGTAAGAGAAACCGAAAAAGAGAGAATATGGAATAATCGGATATATTATTCTCCACATCGCTTCTGGGCGATGTGGAGAATAATATATCCGATGAGGAGTTTGACAAGCTTGACCAAAAGGAGAAAGTTTCTATCAATGGATTTGTATAAAATTTTATATAATACAAAATATTATTATAAAACACAGTTTTATGTTTATTTACTGTCTGTGGCATGCGTCTTTTACATGCCCGAATTGCCAAATTTTAAATGAAAATTAAATTAAATATTTGAGTGTAAATGCTTTAAAATTGTTTTATGTAAAATATGCCCTATTCTCAATTACATTTCTTAACTCATTTTGTATTTGAATACCATTGTTTGCATTTGGATTGTTTTATAAAACATCGTTTTTTACAAATTTTAATAACTGTTCCATTAGAACTAAATAATACACAAAAAAGTGTTATTTTCTTACCTAAATATCTTTATTAGTAAGCAAAGTTACAGCGGAAATTTTGGCATTATTATGTTTAGACATAAATTAAATATTTTTAATATTTAATTTTGGGTCTATGAGACTTAGCGCCAGTGCCACATCATTAAAGAACGTTAAACTTCAATCGGAATAATCTGTTTTTAATTAAGATTGATGGCCTTTTATTGTGGTTTAAGGTGCATTAAAAATAAAAATGTAAGTTTTACAAATTCACATCTAACTTTAAGAGGACTTTTTGTTACCATATTGGGAATGTGAAAGGTGTCAAACTATTTTTAAAACAGCCCTTATAAACCATCTTTTATTTGTTACATTGGACGTAAAACTATGTCAGCCAATGAAAGACATTCTTTAGGTCCAATGTTCCAAATAAAAGAGGATATATATATATAAGGGCAGTTTTAAAGAGAGTTTGACACCTTTCACATTCCCAATATGGTAACAAAAAGTCCTCTTAAAGTTAGAAGTGAATTTGTCAAACTCTAAAAATGTTGTACTTTAATGCACCTTAAACCATAATCAAAGGCCATCGATCCAATGACAGTTTATTCCGATAGAAGCTTAACGTTCTGTAAGAATATACCTCAATTCTGAATATTTTATTTCGATTATTACAGAAAAAACTTACTTTGTGGGTCAAAAGTTGCTAATTTTGTAAAAAACCTTTAAAAACCGCTATTTAAAGAGAAATTTGAATAACAAATATCTAAAACCACTGTTTTACTCCAAATAACATGTACAATAATCCAGTAAAATTTTAAATATTAAGTGCTATTCACCCTATAAAACGGCATTTTTTAAATTTATTTATAAACTTACAGAGTATTTTATAGTTAAGTAACCAAACAATAATTTAAAGAAAAATAAAAAATAAGAAATATATAATAATGAATCAATTTATTATAATCCTAAAATAATATATTAAATTACATAAACTAGCGATTGTTTTATAGTAAAATACATTTAATACATGAAGTAAATATAAATCATGGAATAAAAATGCATTCACCAAATTAAAATGCCGCATTTGTTTAGTCAAACTTATTTCATTAGTTAATTTATAAAGTTTTCTTTTAAGATTATATAAATAAAATTTGTTTTTAGTTGAGTTTATTCTCAATACAATTTTAGTTTGGTAATTATAGATTTTCTTTAGTAAGTCATAAGACGACTATTCTCCATACAAAGTAAATTGTGTTTTAGGCCAAAAGGACGGGCTATCATGTGAGTCGTCTCCTCAGCCGGGAGCTGACTAAGGATGAAAGAAGAGAGGTAAGTCACTGTACTCTGTTTTCTGATTTGGAAACAATCATATTTATTACGAGAATTAAGGTATCAGTACCACTGGATGCATATGGGTGGGTGATAGGGTCAGTGCCACTGTACTTGTATAGGTGATTGGGTGGGTCAGTCATACTGTATTTGGATGTATGGGTGAGTGAGTCAGTATCACTCATCAGCTCTACCTGTCGACCCGCTTACAGGAAATTCAAAGGAGATTTGTTTCACAACTGCACTTAAAAACTGGCCAACTACTTCAGCCCGATCTTCCAGTGCAGATGTTCAACCTTCACCCTCTTCAACTTCGTCGACACGTTGTTAACTTGGTATTTCTTTTCAAACTCATTAGAGGAACTGTCGATTGCCCAGAATTATTGGTAAAAGTCAACCTGAGGACTCCTGTCAGAACAAGATCACAGGATAAAGTTACCCAAAAAATTATGAGATATTACAAAATGTGAGATACATCAGATACAAACTACCTCAAAAATGCCCCAATGAGTAGATTACTAGAGATGGGCAATCTTGTCGCCTGCAATGTGGACTTTTTCCACGATTCTCTTGGATCATTCAGGAAAACCTCTTCACACTTCAACCTCGTCTAATTCGACAGTAAATCATTCCACTCTTTTCCTTCTAAATCTTCTCCGTCTTCTTTACCCGACTACATAAATAATTGGTTCCTCTGATCCCCATTTCTACTCCACCTTCTCTATACACCTGTAATGTAACCACTGTATCAAGTTCATTATCTGTAGATATCTACATATTTATTGAATGTTGTATCTATTAATTTATACTATATTATATGTATTAATCTGTTATATAATGTATCTATTTCACTCGTATGTTTATTGTAAGGTATTGTTTTTATGTGTATCCACAACAATTGTAAATGACACTGTCGTTGGAAATAAAAATAAATTAAAAATAAAAAATCACAGTACTTGTTTGTGTCGGTTAGTGCGTCAACACCACTGTACGTGTCTGAGGGGATGAAATAGTCAAAACCCCTGTATGTGCATTAGTGTGCGGACGGGTTAATACAAATGTACGTGTAGTGTGGGTGGGTGTCTCAGTATGACTGTACTCGTATGTGTAGGTGAGTGGGTCAATACTAGGTGATTGGAAGGCCAATCCGCAATAAGGCCGTGGTTATAAAAATTAGCCATTAAGAGGTTTTAAAAGGGACGTTTTTTAGTTTTCCACTACTTTTTTCTCCACTTTTTAGGTTTAGGTTTTTTTTATATATAATAGGAGAGGCCCATCTCCTTCTTAACCTTACTCTGCCCATTCCTCACAGAATAATAATCTTTGCGAGAAACTTATTCAGACATATTAAGGGGGTGAACCAATACAGTTGAAGGTGAATATTACTAATAAATCTTCCAGTCTAGGTCGGATTCGTACCAGCGTTATTTCTAACCCAAGCCCAAAGTCTTAACGCCTTAGACCACTCGACTACCGGAATGCTCTAATAGGTTCTCTTCGTGTTATCTAGAAGAACAATTTGATTTAATCAGAATACATTAAATTCAACTCGTACAGCAATAATTTGGTCATAGGGCATAGCCAAATCACAAGAAATAAGCGTCTTTAATAAATCTTTATTAATAAGATAAGGAAATAAATCTTAATAATTCTTTAAGAATTATTTCCTATGATTACTATTTCGAGATGATTAGAAATCATAAATGAAACATAAAATCACAGGTATTGTGCAATATTGTGAAAAGGTGATGCTACAGTTCTAGCTTTTATTTTCATGAAACGGGTTAAAGGCAACCATAGGGGAGGGGAAATGTACGCATAGGGGGGAACCTTACCGTAATTTAAGGTAAGGTATTTATATCATACAAAGTTTATTGTACTAATTGAACAGTTGTGCCTAAAAATGTTATAATTTACTCCACTTATTAGATTGTTGGAAGGATTGTCTTGTATTTTCATTTCAAAATACAAATCTTGCTCCACTGGTTGGCCGATCGCCTTCCCGATGTCCATCACCCACCCACCCTCCCATACACGTAAAGTGGTACCGACCCACCCTCCCATAAACGTAAAGTGGTTACCCACCCAGCCTCCCATACACGTAAAGTGGTACTGTATGGTGGTATACACGTAAAGTGGTATTTACCTTACCGTAAATACCGTACACGGGCAGTCAGCTAGTTTGTAATAAATCTTTAATTGATCTTCACACATACATAAATGATATTTTAGTGTGATTTTAAGTTATGTTTAGTGATTATTAAAGTGAAAGCTCTAAAAACCAACGCAATATATTCATGTGTGTGTGTGTGTGTGTGTGTGTGTGTGTGTGTGTGTGTGTGTGTGTGTGTGTGTGTGTGTGTGTGTGTGTGTGTGTGTGTGTGTGTGTGTGTGTGTGTGTGTGTGTGTGTGTGTGTGTGTGTGTGTGTGTGTGTGTGTGTGTGTGTGTGTGTGTGTGTGTGTGTGTGTGTGTGTGTGTGTGTGTGTGTGTGTGTGTGTGTGTGTGTGTGTGTGTGTGTGTGTGTGTGTGTGTGTGTGTGTGTGTGTGTGTGTGTGTGTGTGTGTGTGTGTGTGTGTGTGTGTGTGTGTGTGTGTGTGTGTGTGTGTGTGTGTGTGTGTGTGTGTGTGTGTGTGTGTGTGTGTGTGTGTGTGTGTGTGTGTGTGTGTGTGTGTGTGTGTGTGTGTGTGTGTGTGTGTGTGTGTGTGTGTGTGTGTGTGTGTGTGTGTGTGTGTGTGTGTGTGTGTGTGTGTGTGTGTGTGTGTGTGTGTGTGTGTGTGTGTGTGTGTGTGTGTGTGTGTGTGTGTGTGTGTGTGTGTGTGTGTGTGTGTGTGTGTGTGTGTGTGTGTGTGTGTGTGTGTGTGTGTGTGTGTGTGTGTGTGTGTGTGTGTGTGTGTGTGTGTGTGTGTGTGTGTGTGTGTGTGTGTGTGTGTGTGTGTGTGTGTGTGTGTGTGTGTGTGTGTGTGTGTGTGTGTGTGTGTGTGTGTGTGTGTGTGTGTGTGTGTGTGTGTGTGTGTGTGTGTGTGTGTGTGTGTGTGTGTGTGTGTGTGTGTGTGTGTGTGTGTGTGTGTGTGTGTGTGTGTGTGTGTGTGTGTGTGTGTGTGTGTGTGTGTGTGTGTGTGTGTGTGTGTGTGTGTGTGTGTGTGTGTGTGTGTGTGTGTGTGTGTGTGTGTGTGTGTGTGTGTGTGTGTGTGTGTGTGTGTGTGTGTGTGTGTGTGTGTGTGTGTGTGTGTGTGTGTGTGTGTGTGTGTGTGTGTGTGTGTGTGTGTGTGTGTGTGTGTGTGTGTGTGTGTGTGTGTGTGTGTGTGTGTGTGTGTGTGTGTGTGTGTGTGTGTGTGTGTGTGTGTGTGTGTGTGTGTGTGTGTGTGTGTGTGTGTGTGTGTGTGTGTGTGTGTGTGTGTGTGTGTGTGTTAAAACATATATTCTATGATAACATTTGTGAGTTACAGGTAAAGGAAGTACTGGCGCAGATCTGCCACAGCAAAGCTCAAATACGCGTAGTGAATCTTTTTGATGTCAACATGTCACTCATTACTTCGGTAAGTTACTTCTTTTATTATGGTATATACATAATAAAAACAGGGTTAAAAGAAAGAAAACAATTATATTCAAATAGTTTTGTATTAAAAGAATATTACAGTTTTCCCTGAAACGAACGCAACGACGTTTTCCAATAAACAATAATATTGTTTAACAATTACTCATTGTTAAGCACTGATTTGTTACACACAAATAATCATCAAAAATATTTCATGTAAAATACTAATTAATGTACATGATTATTAAAAATATATCTGGTAATTAACTTTTGCTTAAATAATTATAAATTATGATTGGAAAATACAAAAGGTACTTTATGTTAATCACATTAACAATTGAGCTCGGCAGAATTTCGGAAATATACAAACATTTTCACTCTACTCATTAAATTTAATAAACAAATTAGTGGATGCATTTGTAAAATATGTCGTATTATGACATATTCTAACCTACCTAATCTGACTTATGAGTCAATGTATGGGGCTTAAAACCACATTTTAACCATTATTTGGATTTACTGCATGCCTAATTCCTCAATTTTGATATTTTTAAGTGTGCAATTATATACAGAATTATATAAAAATAGATAAAAGTTTGCCTTTGTAATCATTATGTGGTTTTTGTTTTACTATAGTCGAAAAAGTTAAATTTAACAAGAAAACACCAACAGTTATGCTTTACAGTTTTTTACGCTAGTAACAAACACTAGGTAAATGGAAGAAAATTCATTGTTTAGAAAATCATTAATTTGTCAACAAAGTCTCGACCAAATCGAAACGTCATGATTGTTATTTTTCACGGAATGATGGCAAATGTCCAACTACCTTTGTCTCCCTTATAGATTTATGTTAAAATTTCTTAATGAAACCATTTTTCATACAATTTACTATTCGGGCATCCAAATTAAATCATTTTTAGGGTTTGATCTTAGTTACTTTGAGAATAGTTTCATTAATATAGTGAGTGGCTATTTTATATACAACTCAATAAACTGTAAACACTCGAAAATTGACAGCAATTGACACACAACATTAAACCATTATTAATTATTTCATAGCTATGAAATATGTTAGCTATGAAACTTGATATCATTTAAATATATTTTAAATTAGTGTTACATGTAGCTGAAGAACATCTTCCACAACTATATGACGTTTTATCAATTTATAGGGATTTTAATAGATCCCTATAAATTGATTTTATATTATTAATAGATAATAATAATTTATCTATTATTTTAATAGATAAAGCTGAAATGTTCTCTGCAACATTACATAGAATAAAACATAATTTATAGAAGACACACATTTTATAAAATGTTATCTTACGTAGTACATTTAATAAGTGTCCTTAAGTAAATAAATATTCTGTTCAAAAGTTTTAAAAATATATAAAAGTATAGAGAATCTGTAATCAATCTCACACAGTGTATCTTATCACTATAAATGATAGTATTATTATCCTGCTGGAAAAAACCACCCTCTGTACGTTCGTTCATCTTATCGAATGTTATACATTTTATAATGAACTTTATGGTGGTGATTGTAAATTTGTCGAAGATTTCTACTAGTTTGAAGAATGGGTTATTTTCCAAGAAACTATCGTCGAAACTCCCAAATTCGGCAAATAACTTTCTAAAGTCTTATCCACGTTCACCGTGCAGTTTGGGCCTTATGGCTTATGGCCGTTCCTTACTACATGGTGAACCTGGAACCAACTGTAGCTACGACTATACCCATTTTATAACTTATTTTATGATTTATTTACACTACTATTTACTTTCAACGACAAATGAAATACATAAGTTTATTTTCTTTTTTGAGAAAGTCTTGTTCATGTTTTAAATAGTCATATATTATTGTATTTTACTACCTCAATATTTTTATGATCTGTTAAACATAATGTATGCCTTGTGTCTACAGCATACATAACAACCTTTTTTTGATTTCAGATTATTGGTATGGCCATAGGAGTAGTAATCCTGTAACTGCGTTAACTATTTGTCCTTGAATCATGTTGACAAATAAATACTGTCATTGTATGATTCAAGATGTATTTATTGATTTTTAAATCATGGATTACAGATATGAAAATTATTGGTTCCTTTACTATTTTCTAAAATAATTATATTCAGAAAAGAAGTTGATATGATATCTCTAATATTTGTCCATGAGTACTGACTTATAAAGATGCTTGTATAATGATTTATGATATTATTTGTACATAGTTTGTATTTGATAAACAAAAATTATTTAGCACTTTTGCTCTAATTAAGCAGAGAGTTTAAGTATAGGTGTGGAATTAATAACGTAATAACTGCTTTGGCTAAATCTTAATACATAAAAACTCCATAACTATGTACTCTCTCATCACGAAATATCCAAAACCACTGAACAGATGTTGATGAAATGTGGAGGGAAGTTAGCTTTTGTAGCACAGGGACCCACTAAAATAATATTTCTCAAAATGACATTACTAATGAGTAGAACCAGCTACTCCATGTTAACTTTTCATGGGAGTTAATTTAATTTAATAATTTATTTCAAACAGATGATACAAATAACGTATCATATGAATGCACAAAAGCTTGGCCAATTCGGTTTACATTGTCAAATGTTTAAGTTAATTTCCACCAGCTCTGACATAATGGACTAATTTACATTCCAATAAAGTAGACTTATAGGGATTTCTAGACTTTAAAACTTTGTTATCTAGTAGAACAACATCGGGCTGAGGTTTTATATTGATGGTGAATCACAAAGAATCATTGTTGAATGAGTATGTCTGAAGAGATAGTTAATTTGGACCTTTTTTTATTAAATAACTACAACAACTTAAATGTAAATGATTAACAACAATATGCAGTAATAACTAAAATTAATATATTCAGTTACTTCACAGAGAAGAAAGAAGCAGAGGTCGCATTCAACTGTGTTTTAAACATTGTCGAGCTAGTGTATCGAGTAATTGTCTCTCAAGTTTGCTAAACGACTCAGTCACTCCATTACTCCCCTCAAATCCTCAAGGATAAACGTAGAAATTATTTCTATGAATGTACAAAGCTGTACATTATTTTAAATTTATTTATATCAGCTACCGAGACTTTTGTTTTAGGCATAAGAAAGTGATCTCTGTTACGTTTTCTCTGTGGTTATTTGCATTTTTGAGAGATCAGCATTTGTAAACATATAAATGCACTTGGTCACTTGACTTTAAGAAGACTGGCGTTGTTAAATTACTTTCAAAGTACCATTCAAAGATTACTTTTTATGTTGTTATAACAATAATGAACAGAGTTAGTGCATAAATTTATTTAATCTGCACTCAGCCCCTTATGGATGTGCATTACTAAATGTTTGTTAACTTTTTTATATATATTTAATTTTTAATAAAACGATTGGGTTGTTTCATTACTTTGTAAAATATTAATTATAAACTCCCTCAGTGAGAGTATCTTAGATAATTTGTTGTTGGATACAAAAAGACTTATTTGGTTTTCCCCGTTAGGCCTTCATTTTTACAAAGTGTAAAAAAGTCATTTTTACTTAATGTAAAAAAAAGTGAAGTAAGGCCTTTATTTTTACAAATTGTTTAATGATAAAAGCTACTACTCGCAAAATTAATTTGGTGAAATTTCGTGTGATGTGATAAAATAATCAAGACCTAATTAACGAAATGTATAATTGGATGTAATTTAATACTGAATTTAGGATATTGGATTTAAATTTAATACAAGAATATTTATACTTATGTAAATAATCCAAGCAGTTTTAAAAATAATGAATGTTATATTTTATTTTTAAACATATATAAATGTTAAATGTTCTTTTAACATATAGGTTGTTGATTCCTTTGAATAAATCATTTCATAGTCTAGGTGTGGAGTGAAACAAAAAATAAAAATATGGATTAAAATTACTAATAGTTGAAGTATATTTACCTGTTAAATCAGGTTAGTTTTATAGAAAGTTTCATTTCTAAAATCAATTGATATTTATAAGAAGTTTACTAGATATTTTGATATGTGAGCCAAACATAGTCTATGACTTATTTTATAATTTATGATTAAATAATCAATTTAATGAATGGTATATAATAATAGATTACATGTCATAGATCTGCTTATGTTTTTAATCAAATTCCATTTGTGCATTGATATGTAAATAAAAAACTAGCAGATGGATAAAATAACAGTATCAATGTTATCAATGAATACAAACTCTATAAGAAGCCCAGGTCTAATGGTGAAAAGTCTGTCAAAAAGTTTGAATTTCGCGTGCTAGTACACCGTAGTTGAGCGGCAGGCCGCAAGGCAGCGCTGGTAGTGCCTCACAGACAATCAAGTCAGTCGGCAGTCCCAGCCTAGGCCAGGCGATGAATGGGCGGTGTGGTGTGCGGTGTGCTACACGTCTAATTGTAACGTGTAAATGCTCGTGATGTTTCAATGTAAAATGCATACCAACCAACAGCCCCAATGAAAATAGTTTGTTTAATATAATTATGTAGTTATTTACATAAACTGTATGAGTATTTTAGAACGTTTGCAGTTATAACAGTTATACAAAATGAGTACACAAAGAAGTGGAGGAATGAAATGTTCTTATGTTAACTGTTCAAATACTTCCAGAAACTGCAATTTCAGTTTTTTTGGATTTCCCGTAAAAAACCGAGAGATGTAAGTAGCCTATGGTTTGTAATCAGTCCTTATTAAAATTTTAAAAATTACAGATCATTGTAGTAAATCGGAACTGTAGGCCTACATATCGTACATAGTGCAATGACGCAGGTTTAATTATTAACACCGGAAGCTTTAAATATTAACTAAAGTTCCTGGATAATTTATAAATGAATATACGTTTTACCTTATGTTGCTCGACAATAATCCGAATAATTTTTTATGCTTTCTTCATTTCCCTATAATAGGCCTATGTATTATAAAGATGACATCTTAATATATTTAAATTTGTCTTATAGCTTGAAAGTAACTTATTTTAAATAACAAATGTAAAATAGGCCTAGCCTATAACTGACAAAACAATACGTTTCATTACAAATGAAATTTCCTTGTTGTACGCAGGCACTCAATTAATTTTAGAACAATTACCTTAAACAAATAGTACAAGCACGGTACTTATATTTTGCCGGAACAATAGGCCTATATTTTTTTAAACATCTATTTTATTCAAACATAAATATTTGATAAAAAAACTAACAATGAACTTAATGCACAATGCTTTTAAATCATCAACAAACATTTCGAAGTTTGTAAATTATACATTTATAATAATTATACAGGATGTCCAGCTTCGTCTGCCTTACATTTCTTAGATATATCGTTTAATAGACCTAGTAATAAATAACAGAGTTAACCTAAATTGTGTTATTGAATGTATCACTGTTTGCTATACTATTTACCCGGATGTCCAAGCACAAAATTATTTAAGTGTACTCTCTTATTTATAACTCTATCTAAATAAGCCTAAATAATATACACTAAGACAGTCGAGGTTGGACATTGGAACCCCTGTAAGATTATAAACTCAATACAAACTTTGAATTATAATGTCGAATTTAACGACGATTTGCTCTTATAAGGTTGTATATTAACTGAATTGATACATGAACCAATCCTGGAGACAACATTCTTACCTATATTAAACATTATTTACTTGTAACAGTTTAGGTTCAACTCAGAACAAACTTTATGTTGAAATACTTTTTTTGTATGATGACTGGTTTACAACTCAGAACAAACTTTATGTTGAAATACGTTTTTTGTATGATGACTGGTTTATCAGTAAATGAATGACTTATTTTTTGGCACCATTTGGTCAACGTCATCTGTATATCTGGTGTTTTATATTATATATCTACTCCATACGTTTGTTTTAAAGTTAATATCTAATTACCTTAACTAAGTTAAATATTTTGAAAAATTTTAGGGAATACTTGCGTAAAGGTGTGTGCTAGTCAATTTATTTATTTAGGAGTTTTTTTTATTTGCTAGTCAATTAATTGGAGTCAATGCTAGGATTGCTAGTCAATTTATTTATTACGTTGTACGCTTTATAATTAATATGAAAACTATTTTAGACTGTTTTTTACAGTTGCATTTTATGGATTACTAATAGTGGCAGAGATGAATTTAGTGAATTGCCAGACAATAAAGTACAGAGTAGGAGAGTGTGTGCCAAACACTTCAAACCAACCGCATTCATGAACTCCAATAAGAGAAAACTTATTAAATCACATCCTGATGCTGTTCCTTTGCCTTGGTTTAAAGAGAATTCGCCAAAGAAGTCTCCAGAGAATACTATGCCTCGGTTTGACGAGAATTCCCCAATAAAGTCACCAGGGAATGGTAAACTCCCCGAAGAAATAGCCATTATTACAGAAAATAAAACTAAATTTTTGGAAATTCCACCAGCAGACAATACAGAGCCAATACATTTGAATTGACATTCAAGTAAATCGATGGTGAAGAGGAAACGTTGGAAACGTTTAACGCAGCCTTTACTCCTCTCTCAAATATTATTGTTGACACTGAGACTAAAAAGGCCACCACAAATACATCAATAGATAGCCCGACGCCTAGAAAAATAAAATTGTTGAAAACTGTGTCCTCGCAACGTCTACGACTAAAAAGAAGTAGAAGTAAGATTGCGTTTTTAAGTAAAAACCAACATAAACCCACCCTGAGTTACTTAGTAGAACAGCTTCATTTTTACATTTTTGGTGATACACTCACTTTTGTTAAGATGAAAATTAGACATCAACACCACTGTAACTGGAATGAGGAGGAAAAAATTTGGCTCTTTCCATTTATTACAAATCTCCCAGCACCTATCGCTTCTTGCGAGAAAGAGGATTTAAGTTTCCATGTATTACTTTAATTCAAAAGTGGGTAAATGTCTGCAATGTTTCACCTGGATTTCCAGCTGAAGTTGAACTCAAATTAGAGAAAAAAGCTTCCTCCATGTCCGAAGAAGAAAGACAATGTGTCTTAATGTTTGATGAGATGTCAATTAAAAGTCTTTAGATTATGATATTAAAAGTGATTTAATTGAGGGGTTTGAAGATCTAGGCCCTCTAGGCAGAACAAATGACGTTGCCAGCCATGCATTATTGTTCATGCTTAGAGGACTAAAATATCACTGGAAGTGTCCATATTCATATTTCATTTCCAAAAATGGCACAAAAAGGTCTTCTCTTACATTATTTATAGATCTTTGTCTAGAAAAACTTTTTAAAATAGGTTTCCATGTTAGAGTGATGGTTTGTGACCAAGGCTCTACTAACTCAGCAGCAATAAGGCTACTAGGAATTTCTAAAGATTACCCTTATTACATCTTTGGGGAAAAGAAAATCTACTTCCTATTTGACATTCCTCATATTTTCAAATCTATAAGAAATAACTTTTTGAACCATGACATTCAAGTAAATGGAAATATGGTATCATGGCATGATATACGGACATTTTATGAAATTGATAAAAAGATTGTACACGGATGCAGAGCCGCACCAAAACTGTCCGAACGTCATATCAACAAACCTCAGTCTTTTCAAAAGATGAGCGTGAAATTGGCAACCCAAGTTTTTAGCCAATCTGTGTCAAGAGGTATGATAGCAGCTCATAGAATGGGCGCCATTCAAAGCCCAACAGCATTAAAACTGCTTGGATTATTTACATAAGTATAACTATTCCTGTATTAAATTTAAATCCAATATCCTATATTCAGTATTAAATTACATCCAAATATACATTTCGTTAATTAGGTTTTGATTATTTTATCACATCACATGAAATTTCACCAAATTAATTTTGCGAGTAGTAGCTTTTATCATTAAAAAATTTGTAAAAATGAAGGCCTTACTTCACTTTTTTTACTTTAAGTAAAAATGACTTTTTTACACTTTGTAAAAATGAAGGCCTAACGGGGAAAACCAAATAAATCTTTTTGTATCCAACAACTAATTATCTAAGATACTCTCACTGAGGGAGTTTATAATTAATATTTTACAAAGTAATGAAACAACCCAATCGTTTTATTAAAAATTAAATATGTATAAAAAAGTTAACAAACATTTAGTAATACACATCCATAAGGGGCTGAGTGCAGATTAAATAAATGTACGCACTAACTCTGTTAATTATTGTTATAACAACATAAAAAGTAATCTTTGAATGGTACTTTGAAAGTAATTTAACAACGCCAGTCTTCTTAAAGTCAAGTGACCAAGTGCATATATATGTTTACAAATGCTGACCTCTCACAAATGCAAATAACCATAGAGAAAAGGTAACAGAGATCACTTTCTTATGCCTACAACAAAAGCATAAGAATGGTATAGAGTTTGTATTCATTGATGTTATGTTGTTACATTTATCATATATACTAGGCATTTTTAAATGCATGTTTACTTATGTATTGTTGTTAATTAATTCAATTGATATATGTGTACCACAATAGAAACAAAAAAGTAAATTTTTTATGATCATATTAATCATGGTTTTGATTTTTCTTTTTATAAAATGAATTTTACGTAACCAATTATTTTTATTTAATTGGTAATTTTGTAAAACATTTACCTTTCAATTTTGTTCTAAATTATATGTAGAACCCAGAAAACCAAAAATCAAGACTTTTTTTGTCACCCTGTTTATACTGATCTACCAAATCCACTGTACAGAGACAAATGTGATACTTTATAGCGTGCACCAACAATGATGTCTATATATTCTTGTGTTTTCTATACAAATGGAGAAGCCACTTAGACGTTGTGGTTCAGTGGCTAAGGCTTCAGATAGTGAGGGCAAGGTCTAAGGTTCGAATCCCACGAGGTCGGTAGTTCACTCGTTGAATAAAGTTCACGCACAGGCTTGCAAGCCCATGTGAACTGGCGAGTGAAATTTAAAAAACTGTATTATTCTACGTATAATCTTTTTGAAGGTAAACCCAATTGAACAATATTCTAAACAGAAGGTGGAATTCTTTAGAATTGTCGTTATTAAAACCTTTTAATTTTGCTCTACAATCTAAGAGCCATCATTTCAGTTCCCAACAATCCAAAGAATTAGTAAAGGTTAGTTTTAAAATCAGAGTCGATGTATTGATTAATTCAAAGAGCAGTGTTGTCGTTAAACATAATTTATTATCTAATTCCCAAAACTAGTACAAATTAAGTACAAATAAAATTACAAATTCTAACAACTATGTAATTTTATAATTTGGCTACTGAAGCAAATGACTCAGATCAGTTGACGACCAAATTCAAGTTGTCAGATTAACTCAACATCATTTATTAGTAGAAAAATAGTATAAGATAAATAATAGGCAACATTATTTCAAAGATAAATTAATAACAAATATGACTAATAAATTAAAAAACTTCACTGAGTTGTAAAGTGATATTCTATTGCCACTTCTACAGTGTGGAATACAGTTAGTTTTCAAAATTTTTCATGGTTAATGTACATTGTAAGAGCGATAAAAATGCACAATTAATGGTTCCTGTTCCAAAAGCCATGGCGTTTGAGGCAATTTAAAAAAAATGTTTACTTAGTTTTCTTCCTAAAGGAGTATATATATGGGGCAAGGTTTGCTGTCAGCTATCATGTAATCATTTGAAACAATAGTAATATTTACATAGATCTACTATTTTTAATAGTATATTTATGTTAATACTATTACTATGTCTATTATTGCTATGTACTATTATTACTATTATTTAACAAACAATTTAGCATAAATCTTGGAACTAGATCCAAGAGTTATGTTATTTAATAGAAATAATAAAGTGATCTCCTCCCACAAAGCTAAATCAAACCATCAAGTCATTTAAGGTCTGCCTGACTGATTCTATTCATGATAACTAATCCCTCTGTAAAAAATCGCAGGAGACACTCTGTAACTATGAAATCCATTGTTTTATAGACTCGCAATAACATGACTAATCTAATGTCAAACTCCAATTTATATTTCCAGTAGTTACATCTGCGTACGCCAATTTGGAACCTATTTAACAGTGTCGATTTTCTACGAGGGAGATGCATCCTATCTACAGGTATTGTCTGATCGATATTAAAGTACTTATTACATTTACAAAAACCACTCCACGCTATGACCTGAATAGTATTGAGTGATAGATTTAGTTTAGTCAACAAGAAAACGGTGCGTTTAGGTTGGTTCCAAAATTTCAAGTGACCTTTCCACAGAACGTTAAAGATCCTCTGTAATAAGGAGGTACTTAGCAAGTAGTGCCTCCTGAAGTCTTATCTCCTGAGTAGTTATATTGCACAGAACAAGAGCCAAAGAAGTGAAGTTGCCTTGAGAGTGCCACTTATAGCTCTCATGATCCTATTCATTTTAAGTGACCTTTCCACAGAACGTTAAAGATCCTCTGTAATAAGGAGGTACTAAGCAAGTAGTGCCCCCTGAACTCGTACCTCCTGAGTAGTTATATTGCTCAGAACAAGAGCCAAAGAAGTGAAGTTGCCTTGAGAGTGCCACTTATAGCTCTCATGATCCTATTCATTTTAAGTGACCATTCCACAGAACGTTAAAGATCCTCTGTAATAAGGAGGTACTAAGCAAGTAGTGCCCCCTGAACTCGTACCTCCTGAGTAGTTATATTGCACAGAACAAGAGCCAAAGAAGTGAAGTTGCCTTGAGAGTGCCACTTATAGCTCTCATGATCGTATTCATTTTAAGTGACCTTTCAACAGAACGTTAAAGATCCTCTGTAATAAGGAGGTACTAAGCAAGTAGTGCCCCCTGAACTCGTACCTCCTGAGTAGTTATATTGCACAGAACAAGAGCCAAAGAAGTGAAGTTGCCTTGAGAGTGCCACTTATAGCTCTCATGATCCTATTCATTTTAAGTGACCATTCCACAGAACGTTAAAGATCCTCTGTAATAAGGAGGTACTAAGCAAGTAGTGCCCCCTGAACTCGTACCTCCTGAGTAGTTATATTGCACAGAACAAGAGCCAAAGAAGTGAAGTTGCCTTTGAGAGTGCCACTTATAGCTCTCATGATCCTATTCGCTTTAGT